>JAQQSU010004051.1:0-14186 GCA_028627135.1 Pseudochirops cupreus | reverse complement strand
AATAAAATAAAATAAAATAAAATAAAATAAAATAAAATAAAATAAAATAAAAAACATTCTGGGGAAACAGAAACAACATGCCATAGTTGGCTGAGAATTGCACTTCCAGGGAAGAAGACTCATGTCTAGAATCCCATTTCTAACCTATCCTGCTTCAAGGACTTTGGGCAAGACATTTAAAATCTTAGAGGGAGAAAACTTGCAGCCCTGCAGCCATAGACAGAATTTCCTCATTTATAGTTTCCTCCACAAATATATTCATGAGTGGGGAGGTGGGGGGGAGGAAGAGGAGAGAGAAACAACTTGGAATTGCCAAATCTCCTGATTTGTTTTATTTTACTTTTAAAATAGAAGTAAAACCCCCTCCTCTCTCACTAAATTCTTTAAACTACAGTTCATTGATTTGAGTTTTCTAGAGCAATGGTTTCCCTTGGTTTGTGAAGGAAAGAGGAGAATGTCTTGGCGCCAAATCCGATCAATCAGAGAGGGGCAGTGTAATCTGTTACTCCCTCACTATAAGAGCAATTATAAGATTGGTCTCACAAACAACTACCCTAATGTAACTATCCTGGGATTTGAAGATCTTCCATGCCCCTTAAACTTGCTGATGTAGCAGGAAGGGGTGGAGCTAGAGAATGCCAGAACCAAGTTAGTCTCCATGAGGGTGCTGGAAGAGGTGGCAGAGGCAGAGGCTGCTGTTGCGAACTTCTTTGAGTAGGCCAGAATCTCTGCTAAGGACTCCTGCTGAGGATTGCCAGGGGCGGGAACTGTGGGGGCTGGAGCTGCTGGGAGTGAGCTGCCTGGATGTTGAGCAGTTGCATGCGTGAGGAGAGGAGGATCTTTGCCCGAGGTACCCTGTCCTGTTTTGAAGGCTTGAGAATGTGGGTGTTTATTACTTTAACCACATGTGCCAACTACATAACTATTGTGTTGGCTTTGACTTTCTGGTTTTGCGACTCCATTTTCTGGTATTTAAATGAATGTTCTAGCTATATTTCTTATGTAGAGAGCCTGTTACATTTTGTGATTAATAACCATATCAGCATATTTATAGTTACTGTAGGCATTGTGAATACTTCATTGCTTATGCACTTCCTCTTATCCTTTTGTTGTGCAAGTTACCAGCCTTCTCCCTTCTGAGTCAATGTTGGCCCCTTCTGGGTTTCCAAGTATTGACAGCATTGGAGGTACAAGTGCGGTGGGGAAATTCTAGCAACACATCTACTTTCTGTAACCTACAACCTCTGAGGGGCTTCTCTGGTCTGGAGGCAGTCATAGTAAGAACCTCATCACTTTGCCTTTTCCCCTTCTTGTTTTGTATCTCACAGGACAGGAAAGTTTGGATGGATACAGTCATGATTTACAGATTTGCTGGGCAAATATTATTATGTTGTCATCATTCCCAGTTCTACTCATTTTCCCAGAACCCCTATTAATATCTGTTTTTTAAGTCATCATGGTTGTGATAATCTGTTTCATCTTCAACAGACAGGAACACAGACATAGGACTACAAGGGACATTAGAAGCTATCAAGTTCAGCTATTTCATTTAACAGATGAAGAAACCGAGTCAGGAACTTGCCGAGGATTATATAGTGAACAACTCTCTGAGGGTACATTTGGACTCAGTTCTTCCTAGCTCTAGGTCCAACTTTTCTATTTATTAGGCTGCCTAACCACCTTTTGTCTGTTTATACAACTGCTACCCTAGAAGTTGTGTAGTTACACGCTCATCATCTTTTGATTAGTGTATTTCAGTGGCTTCCATATTAGTCTCCATGCTTCATCTCTTCCCATAATGATTTTACTGAAGTGAGTATATGACTATCTTTCCCCTATGTAAAAAAAAAACAAAACAACAACTGCATCTATTACCATACTAATACTGATAAGCATGTATAACATAAAAAGTATGAAACTGTAAAAGGAGGAAGTAAATATTAAATTATATATATATATATATATATATAAGTATATTATATCTATATAAGTATATGTGTGTATGTGTGTGTGTGTATGTATCTCCCAGTGGCTTCTTATTGACTCAAGTGACAGTGAGTATTCCATGATCTCATTAGTATAGAAAACTCAAAAAGAGGAAAATCCATTTACAAATGCAGATCAAGACCTTTTCCACAACTTACAGTCTTAGAAAGTGCTAAAAGGTAAACTGAATTGTTCAGGGATAAGGCAGAGAGAGCTTGATTCCATATTTCCCTGACTAGAAGGATAGTTTTCAATCCACTTCATCACACTGCTTGTCATTGCTTAGATCATAATTTAATATTTACTTCCTCCTTTTACAGTTTCATACTTTTTATGTTATACATGCTTATCAGTATTAGTATGGTAATAGATGCATATAATTTATAGTTCAGGAAATAGACAGATGATAAATAGATACATAAAAAAAATTCAACGTTTTTTTTAAACTTTACTGTGAGTGTATAATCAAAAAAGTTTGGGGACCACTGGTCTAGAACATTGGAGAATAAATAACTAGTCCAGTACTGACATTCAGACTGTAAAATGGATTGAATATGTCTGATTCCTTTCACACTATGGAGAAAAGATCCCATTTTGTCCTCTTACAACTAGAGAACCATTGTGATAAATCAAAAATAAAGTTGAAATCCAAGCCTGTCAAAATAACACATGGTTAGATAGATTGCCCCCAGAATCCCATCAGTGCCATAGAATGACAGCTCCAAAGAGCCCAGTGGTATCCATGGCCCCACTGTGTCAGGTTGCAGAGAATCATGAGTTGGGAATTTTTAAGTTTCTCATAAGGATTTAGCTATTCGTCTCAAATGTATCACATGATGCCAATTTGTCCACAGCAGATCCATTTAAAAAGCCACATCCAGGCCTTTATTATCCAATAGGTAGAGCATATTCTGTGCCATGGAAGCATAAAACATTCAACATTCCTGACTTAGAATCCTTTCTAGAACACCCCCAGCATATGACCATACAGCTTTTGCTTGAGGAGTTCTACAATCTAGATTTTAATATTGCCTGAGGAACTTAGTAGCTGTGTGATCTCAGAAAAATCATTCAATCTCTCTGAGCCTCACTATCCCCATCTGTGACATGGGGTTAATGGTAGTATTTTGTTTCACCAAGATGTAGTGAGGATCAAATGAGATATTGCAAAGAATGTGTTTTGCAGATATTAAAATTCCGCGTAAATGATAAAGGATAGACTTGCAATTTTATTGGTATATAGAAATCCCAAGTGACTAAACTCCTTCCACTAATGCAGGTCAATACATTCTCTGCAACCAATAGCTGTAGAGCAGCAGTTCTCAACCTGTGGGTTATGTTCAATTTAAATACATCCTGCATGTCAGATAGATTCATAACAGTAGAAAAATTACAGTTATGAAGTAGGAACGAAAATAATTTTATGGTTGGGGGTCATGACAACATGAGGAACTGTATTAAAGGGTCACAGCATTAGGAAGGTTGAGAACCACTGCTGCAGAGAGCTGCCTTAGGGCACTGAGAAATCATGTGACTTACCTAGAATCTCCTTGCCAACCTGTATCTAAGGTGGGGCTTAAACCCAGTTATTTCTGACAATGAGACCTCAGTCTTTAAGAAATGGAAATCTAAACGGTCAACTCCTCATTGCAATGCTGTGATGTATGTAGGGAGATTTTTTTTTAAACGATTAAAAGATATAAAGGGGCAAGACAAAGAAGGAAACCTAGGGAAACTGAGTTACTTATCAATAAAAGGGATTTTCCTTAGGTCCACTAACTAGTTAATGACTTATTTGGAATTAGAATTCATCTCTCCTCATTCCTTTGGGCCTTTCCAAAGATCAAGCTGCTTCTCATGATGCATGGTCGGGAATGGCAAGGGGTTATTAGCTTTTAAGCCTTTGAGACAATATGTGCCTTCTTTTAATAATGGCAGTAACTGATATTTATTTTTAATAATACAAGAGGAACTATTTCCCTGAGAAGGGGAATGGTGAAAGTTCTCTTTCTCCTTCTCTCTCAGCACTGTGTGTTCATTGCTTATTTTGTGGATAATAGAAGTCACCATCTGCTAGCTAATGACAAAGTTCACCTCTTGCTCAGGATTTCCACACATTTCCTGTTTATTTGCTTCCCTTTCTTTAAATAGATAATGAAGACTTTCCTGGTCCCTCCAGCTTATAAGCTTTTCTCATCCAGGTTATTTTGTGCCAACTTTGGAAAGGCTGATTGATATATAGCTTCATGTGTACATGTTGACGTTTCCTCCATTAAAATGTAAGCTCCTTCAAGGTGGGATCTATTTTTCTTTTTTTTTGGGGGGGGGGGAGGATTCCCAGTTCCCAATCATGTACCTGATACATTATAAACACTTTCTAAGTGCTTTTTGGTTGATTTATTGATCATAAAGAAGGATGATAATTATGATGAAGAGCGGAAGGACACTGATTGTAGCAATGATGATACAACTTATTCTTTTTTCTTTTTCCCCTGGAATGATTATTCCCTAGTCCCACATATGTGGACAATTAATATCACTCTATCTTTTGCAATAAAGTAAAACTATACAATAGTACTGGGATAAAGCTTCTGCCTTTTACTACAGCACAAGGTTACAGTCAGAATAAATGAGCCAATGCACATACAAAATATTTATATACTTCAAAAAAAAGTTGTAAATGATTCCAAGGTCTTGCTCAAGGTTACTACCATTAGTTAGAAAATGAATCCCATCTTTTTTTTGTATGGAAAATCAGTTGAAACAGGATAGGGAAGGTGATAAGACAGGATTAGAGCAAAAGAAAAAGATGTTGAAAAATACACACAGCTTTATGCACAACTATAATATCAGTGCTTCTGCTAAGACTTGAATTGAATGGCACATTATTATCATAAATTGATACTGAATGAGTGAAAAAAGAATTTCTTGAGTATTTGCCAAGCATTGTTCTAAGTAATGAAGATACTAATAAAAAACAAAACAGTCCATTTTTTTTTCTCAATGAGATTATTCAATTTCAACATAGGTCATTTCAGTCAAAATGAGGCAGCATGGAGTAGTGGAAAGGTTATTAGGTTAGAAATGAAAAAAAAATCATTTTTTAAGTGCTTACAATTTCGTAAATAATATGCTTAGTAATGGGGGTTCAAAGAGAGTCCTCAAGATGCTCTCTCAAGGGAGAGACAATGTCCATAACAGAGTGGTATCAGATAAGGGCTCTTTGCTAAGAAAGTTTCAGGGAAGGTGATGGGAATCAAAGAAAAGTCTATAGAAACACTTGTAAGATCAATGGCTTATGTTTCTTTGATCATGGCTTCAGAACTAGAGTGTAGAAGAGCAGGGAGAGAAATAGTCCAGGACACAGCCAAGTGGTTGGTGGTAAATTTGATACAAAGTAGGGAGTGTAGTGAAAGATAACTGTGTGGAAATTATACTCCCCTGTTCTGTACCTCTGTTTCTTCATCCTTATCATGTTTGACCTCACTTTCTGAAGCTTCATGAAGTGAATACTAGTCAAAGAATTGGGTATGAGGAGAAGATGGAAGGCTTCATGATGAAATTTTAGCTTCAGTCAGAATCTCATAGTCAAAAGAAACTTGTAATCATTCAGTTCCAAGGGAAGGATGTAACGCTCCTACTTATGCACAGATCCCATCCACAAATAAAAGAAATTGTGACATTTTAGAATGATCAAAAGCATTTGGACTAAAAGAAGATAAGCAGGCTTGAGAAAGTCTTTAGTCAAAAAACATTAATTCAGGAAGCATTGTGCATAAAGAGCAATCCTAGAGGATATCTCCTGGGGAAGATTCCAAATTCTGATCAGACTACGACAAATTATATCATAAATCTCACAATCTAGCAGGGAGATAAGATAGACATAGATAATTTTAATGCACATAAAATCTGACAAATACATTAGAGATATGCTATGGGAGGTCTGAGCGGGAAGGTTGCTAATGACTAGGAAAGGCATGTTGGAGGAGTCACTGAAGCTGGGCTTTAAAAGAAACTTGACAAATAAATAGGAGGCAGATCCTTCTATGGAGACAAAAAGAAAATCCCTAAAACAGAAACAAACCTGGGAATTGTGAGGCTTCTCCAAGAAGTCCTGTTTCCATTTTCTTTCTGGCACATAAAATACCAATGGGATATTGAGGATCTTTATTTGTCACAAAGTTTAAATTTAGTTATTGATGTACACACAAGATTACATAGGACTCTATGTGATTTGGTACTACACAATGGGGAATGTGACTCAAAACCCTTAGATTATTAAGGAATGTAAGGGAGAGGACAGTGAGGGGTGTTGGATGACAAGGAAAGGACGCAAAGAAAGAAGGCTGTGGAACGTTGCTTTTCATTGTCCATTAACAGATTTTTTTTCCCTTACAAAAACCTCATTATACTTTCAGGGACCTCATTATCCTATAAGCTAACTTAAATCTAGGCTCTCCCAATGCCTCAGTTTCCCTCTGTCCTTAGGGAACCTCCCTCTCTCTGGTTGGAGAGCACGGCAGATCAAGAGTGGAGAATTCCTCTCAGATTATCCATTTAAGAAGGGTACCCAGGGCTGCACCCCTCTGAACTTTGCCTTTATGCACTGGGCTCAGTCCTCCTTCCTGTCTTTTTCATTATATATTTGAGTATTTAGGTATATGTACCCATAAATTTTATATAGATATATGCATTGGCATGATAAATATAATTTGTGTATTTATATGCACACAGTATTATATACAAATGTATATCTATATATGCATATATATTTATATTTATACACACATTATATATACATATATAAAGTAATAATTATGCATGTGCATGTATGATACCTAATATTTACTTAATATCTACTGTGGTTACATTGTAAACTCCTTGAAGTCAGGGACTCTTTTTTTGCCTTTCTTTATAGCCCCAACACTTAGCATAGTGCCTGACAAATAGTAGGGACTTAATAAATGTTGATTGACTGACTACTTGGCTTAGAAATTAACCATCTATTTCACTATGACATGTATATCTCACACACACACACACACACACACACATATAAACAGATACACATACGTATGTGTGTACATATTATAGTAAAGCTAGTATAAAACCTACATGTTATCTGAATTTCAATATATTAAATAATTACTGTTTATATGAAGTAAATTTTGAGAGTTTAAACAGCCTCTGGGAAAGAATTTTCCTTTGCAGCATGCTAAATTTCACTTTATGTATAACAATTTCCAAGTCATTTTTTTTCCCAAAGAAAGAACCATGAATGCCAGAATTTTAAACAGATTTATGAAGTACCTTTATTATAAAATCATTAGAATCCACTGGCTATTCTCTTTTGGCTCAGATTTCTCATATGTGGAAGGTTTAAAATAAACAATGTTGCCTAATATGCTCTCAAATAAAGAAAAAAGTAAGACATATGAATTTTATATGTCTTGACCACTTACTATCAGAGTAAGAAAGTTTATCTTTTCAGGGTTCCAAAGATAATTCCCAGTTTTACCAAAGGTCATTTTCTGAACACAATTAGAAAAATCCTATGTCAGTCCTAACTTTCTGACTCAGCTGTAAGATTCACAGGGCTTCTGCCAGACCTAAGGTTGTACTATATATAAATTTGTAGTGACTGATTAAAACAATTAAATGACAAGCTATACATTCTGCTATCTTGCCTTGTGAAAATATTTTCCAAATAATCCACATGATCTTTATTTTTTAAAAAATATATGAGAGTAGTATCTTTAATCATTTTATTATCATCATGTGATTTGGAAATTGAAATGAAAACCTGGCATAGTTGGGTATAGGAAAAAGCAATTTTTCTTGATTAAAATGATGTGGGGGTGAGGGGTGTGGGGGGAAGGATCAAAGTGTTGCGTGTACGTTTTTTCCATTTGAACGTCAGAAAAATACATTGGTTTTCATCCATTCTAGGATGTTGACTCTTAAAATCATTCTCTAGTTTCATATAGCCTTGCCTCTAGTTTGGGCTAGAATTATTTTTCACTCTTTAATACTGAGGTGAGATGGTCTAGTAGATACAGAACACATTCATGAGTCAAGAAGACCCAAATTTGTGTTCTTCCTCAGAGAAAAAAATAATGGTTTTATGATTCTGGGTAAATCCTGCAAATTCTAAGTGTCCCAGGCAACATGCTGAGATTATAAATTACAGAGAAGGTGCTGAAAGAACAAGGCATCTTCCGTGACTTTGTACCCTAAGTAGAATGTCATGCAGAAACCATGTGAACTGCTCTTTTTATTCTGTTAGGATCCTACTCCACATTGAATCTCTAATGAAGATTTAGTTTCAGGAACTCTTCAACTCAAGAACTCTTGGATTTGTATAACATGCATATGCATTCTGCTCCTTCATTGCCAGGTCCAGCAGGCTCCATTATTCCTCAGGATTTTAAGGTACTATCAAGGATTGGAGGATTTTTCCATCTTTACTACCTTCCTCAGTTTTTTGGTGGCTGACTGCTGGCCTATGGTAGGAGGCAAATAACTAGCTGCCCAATTCTATTTTACTATTTATCATTTGACATTGCAGAGAGATTTTTCTTCACATATATAACAAAAACAAACATATAGATATCTTCCTCCAAGACCTTTAGGGCATTAACTTCCCCTACCCTACCTTGGTCTTTTGGGGAGCAGTCTCATTATATTCATTTCAGTTCTTAAATAACATTGATCCCCCAAAGGCCATGTTCATATGTAATATTTTTTTCTGGATGTAACCTTCTACTGGTCTGGAGTCCCAAAGACTACTACGGCAGAATGACCCTTGTTTCTCAGAGCATTGATACTGGTTTGGTTTTTAAGAGACAAACTGGAGGGAGACAGAGAGAGAGACAAAGAGACAGAGAGTGAGAGAGAAAGAAAGATTTTGTTTCCTAACAGATATTTCTCAGTAAACCTTTCCTATGAAATGTATCCCCTTAGTATTAATATTGTAACTAATTGCACAGATCCTTTGTCCTTTTGATCTATAACTATCATTAATAGAAAAATAATTGAGTCCTTTCCTTAGTATAGCAAGAACTTTGACCATTGTATCGAACAAGATTTCTTTGTGTTTTTTTTATTTGCTTGCTTTTTCTCTTGTCATCATTGTGTCTGAATTCCTTGGCTCTCTTTTTTATACTAACGACCCTCTCAAACATATCTTCTCATGTTTCTCTAAGTTCTTTATATTCACTTTTTTCATTGCAGCACAGATTTTTCTTTATTCACAAAGCACAATTGTGCACCATTCTTAAATTATGTGGCATATATTGGGTTTCCAGCTGTTTTCACAAATGATGCTAAGAATGATTTTAACCTTGTGGGTCTTTCCTAGCTAAGCGAGGTCTCCTTAGGGTACACTTCCAATGGAAATATTCTGGGGTCAACTAAATCTCTAAATTAACAATTTTTCTAGGGCTTAACTAAAAACTTTTCTTGCAGAATTCAATCTTGTTTTCCTGAGCATCTCTAGACAAACAATTGAGTCAATTTGCAGATCCACCTGCCCTGGATTAGGCCACGTATTCCGCTAGCACTTCTGACAGTGTTTTCTAATCTTTTAGTATTTTTACACTCTGATGGTTGACGCTTCTTAGTGCTTTTGGGTCACTCTTTTCATGAGTGTAAATTATATTTCAATCATTATTGGTTGTATTTGGCAAGTTAAATTATGTATATACTTGAACACTTTTTCAAGAATAGTACTTGATCTTACTGATTTGTTCCAGTTCCTTATTCACATTTCTAATTCTTATTGGAGTTGTTTAATTAAGAACCAAGGCTGCTGCTGCCTTCAAGGCCTGTTGCTGATACTGTTGACACTTGGATGTGCTTGTACAGGCTCCACCCCAGTGTCACAGGCCTTTTCCACTGACACCTTAAGTTGTCTCAGGCTGTAAAAATTCTCATCCCCACCTCTTTTTGGCTCTACTCCACTCCAAAGTTTGATTTGAGGTGTTATTTGGTAGTTGTTTGGAGGGCAATGTTGCTAGAGCTTAGCTGCCTTGTTGCCTATACAGCACCATTTTAGCTCTGTCCCTCCAGCTATTTCTCATGAACAAGATTTCATACACCTTTAACACATGTGGTTACCTATTTCCTAAATCAACTTCCTTCTTAACTCTTTCTCTTGCAATCATGCAACCTGTGGCTTTCTTCAAAGCAAAGAAAATGTATCAACTTCTTCCTGAAGCATTTTCTTGCCCACCTTCTGATTAATGTCCTCTTCTTGAGTTGCTTTGTGTTGTTTTTATCTGTAACTACCAGATAAAGGTAAGACCTTTGAGGGCAGCAACAATCTCTTTCTTTTTTCCTTCTTTCCTTTCTTCTTTCTTCTTTCCTTCCTTCTTTCCATTTTCTTTCCTTCTTCCTTCCTTCCTTCTTTCCTTTCTTTCCATCTTTCTTCCTTCTTCCCTTCCTTCCTTCCTCTCTCCCTCCCTCCCTCTTTCTCTCTCTCTCTCTTTCTTTTTTCTTCTTCCCTCCTTCCTTCTCTTGTCTCTCTCCTCTTCCCAAATTTTCTAAATGTATATTTTATTGAAGAATTTCTTTTTAAAAAATTACCATAACAATGCTTTGGTGGATTACTACCCAGTGGGTTTTAGTATTTAAATCCTCTTTTTGTGAAATTTAAATTACATAGCCAATTCTATTTGATTTCTTTATCCCAGATGTTTTCTGGTTATTTTAATGTTAAAATTAAAATAAAAAAACCTTTAATTTCAATTTGAATTAATCAGAAAACAATTACATCATTTATTTAATCTGAATGTGGCACTGGCATCTTGGATTTCATTTGAGAAGCTGAATTTGACCCTTCATGCTGTGCAAGTGATATTGTATGAATCTTATTGAATCTTCCGTCCTTCCATCCCACCACACTTGCTACAATCTGTATTTAATGGCCACATTGTCACTGACTAAATCCAGCCAAGCAGTATATTTTGCATTTTCCCACCTTTCAGCTCAGATAAGCCCATGTCATGTAGCTAATATCTGCTCTAAATTTGTTTGTAAAATGCTTTTTAGTTTCTTACTCTCCCATCTAGACTACAAATTCCATCAGGGAAAGGCCTATGTTTTATCAAAATTTAGTACTAACCTCAGTACCTACAGCAGGGTTTCACTGATACTGCTCTCTTTTGATTCACCTACCTTTAAATTACTCGTTGCCATCTCCTTTGGTAGAAAAGTAGCCATGTCCTTCCCAATATATATTGATGTACCCCAGGACTCTGTCCTGTATCCCCTAATATTCAGTCTGAGTAATCTCATCAATTCCTGGGAATTCTATTATTATTTCTATGTACATTACTTAGAGATCTCTATGTCCTACCCTCTTCTCTCTGCTGAATTCAGTCCCATATAACCAACTACTAATCAAAGCTACCAGGCATCTCAAGCACAATATGTCCAATAAGAAACTCATTTCATTTCTCCATAAATTCCGCTGTCTTCTCAATTTCCCCATTCTGTAAATGACAACTCTATCTTCCTTGGTTCCTAAGAATTATGCTCAACTATCTGTTCTCCCTCACATTCTCTCCACTCTACAAAACCAATTAATTGCCCAATCTTGTCAGTTTTCTTTCCACAACAGCTAGATATCTACCAGGACCAAGGCTGATGACTTCTATGATCTATGACAAGGTTGTACAATAACAGGTGGATTTTTCTTACACCAGAAAATGTACTGATCTGGTTATAAATCACTGTCATGGTGATACTGCTGACACTTGAATGTGCTTGCACAGGCTGCACCCCAGTGTCACAGACCTTTCCCTCTGACCCTTTAAGTTGTCTCAGGCTAGAAAAATTCTCACCCCAACCTCTTTTTGGCTCTGTCCCACTCCAAATTTTGATTTGAGGTGTTAACAATTTTGGTAGTTGTTGAGGGGGGCATTTGTTGAGAGAGCTGAGCTGCCTTGCTGCCTATACAGCACCATCTTGCCTCTGTCCTTCCAGCTATTTCTCATGAATAAGATTTCACACACCTTCAACACATGTGGTTACCCATTTCCTAAATTCACTTCCTTCTTGACTTCATTTCCCCAACAGGGCAGGTACTCATCAATTTAGTGCAAAACAAAGGTTGGTAAGTACATCATAAAAATAATTCAACCTTTTGAATAGTGACTATCATAATGCATGGCTTCCTCCTCTCATGGTTTATGCCAATTAAGATCCCCTGGATAGTCACAACAACCCAATTCAGAATCACTATGTCTTTTCTCTATGTATTGAGGAATAAAATCTCTTCTAAGTATTCTAAAAGGCATTCGCAAAACATATTCCATCATTTTCATGGTGTAATACATGTTAACTCAATTTCGTTGTCTGAATTTTTGATATTTCAGAGGACAAACCTTGGGACAATGATTGAGCATTGTAAAGAAGTGAATTGATATCGGGAATATAAAACTTGCTAATTATATGATCCTAGAATAGAATGAACTACCCCAGAAAGGAATGTATTTTTCCTCACAAGAGGTATTTAAGCCAAAACTGGAGGAACACTTATTGTTGATGTTGCAGGCTTGATTTTTCTTCAGCAACATTTCAGAGTGTATTAAAATATATTCCTCAAAAGTCCTTCTGATGTCTGTTGATATTTCCATGTAACTCCCCATGACAGATAGAATGATCTATTGCAATTGATGTTTACAAAAGGAATTACAATTGGAAAATTGTTCCTCATCCTATTTTAATCAGTTTAAATCAAATGAATTTGATTTTTTTTTTTAGTCTCTACCCTTTCTAAAACAGCATATATCTATGGCCGTATAGTTCGTCCATTGTTTTCCACTAAGTATTACTACAAAACCAAGTAGAAACTATCCTGTCATTCATTCTCAATGATCTACTTATTTCTCCATTTACTTCTCAGCCAAAAAGTGAGTTACTTGAGGTCAGAGACCATGAATAGCCTATTATAGCTAAAATATCAGCACACACTGCTGCTCTTAACTACTTTTCCAGTTCCCCTTAGGCTTTTTAACATTGCTTCACAATCTGAATGTCCTTCTTTGTTTTGGTTTTATATATACTTTTTCCCCCATTAATATCTTGCCTCTACACAAGACTAGAGATATTTTGTAAGCCTTTGGGGAAAAAAATAGCAGTTCGTGTGTCTTCTTTTTACTGGATTGAATTAATTATTTAGCTGAAATTTCAAATATTATAATAGAATAATTTAAATCATATATATTTATACATTATGATATGTATATGTGTGTATGTATGTATTATATAATATGTGTATGTGCGTGTATATACACACATACGCACATGCATATGCATATACACACACATTATGATAACCAGGAAAATTGATGGCATTTGTGGAGGTTAGGGCTAAGAATGTGTGTGTCTTTTGTTCCTTTGAATATATTTTGATCAATTTCTACAGTAGCAATTTAAATTTGGTAAATATGTGTGAGAGACCTTAACTAAAAAGCAAATATTGGGAACCAAATTTCTGAGCAAATTCTTTCTTTAACAAGTTCAATGAATGTCAAGAATTGAGCTAGGGTGACTAAGTACAAGGGTCCAAGAAATGGTTCGCTAGTTCAGGAGACAAACTACATTCATATACCAAAGAAAATGTCCCAAAATACAGAAGTATGTATGACTTTCTGGTAATCAGTAAAATTAAGATGCTCACTATAGTCATTTATTTTTACTTTATTTTTTAATTTTACCTTATTGGAGGGGGGAAAGCAGGACAATTGGGGTTAAGTGACTTGCCCAGTGTCACACAGCTAGTAAGTGTTACGTGTCTGAGGCTGGATTTGAACTCAGTTCCTCCTGACTCCAGGGCCGGTGCTCTATTCACTGCACCACCTAGCCACCCCTCACTATAACCATTTCTAAAAGAATACAAAATTTCAAATATGTTTTTTATAACACAAATAATTTAATCCTGGAATCTGATTTGTTTGATATCCAGGGTTTTCCTGGTAAAAACTATACTTGTCCCATGTTTTTTATTCTCTTTGTCCCTTGCACACATTGTCCAGTAATTGCTATATAGAAGAAGGTGTGAAAAGGAACAAGGATTATTTAAGTAACCACTATTTATTGGGTGCTATGGTAATCACTTTACAAAATTATATTATCTGATCTCCACAACAGTCTTGGAAGGTAGATGCTATAATTTTTCCCATTTTACAGTTGAA
>JAQQSU010004050.1:0-14187 GCA_028627135.1 Pseudochirops cupreus | reverse complement strand
CCAAGGCAAGTACTCAGCAATCTCGATTCCTGAGGAGGCAAAGCCTAACAAAGCCACAAGACACATTGCCAGTGTGTCTGTGACATTAAGTCACTCTCTGCATGCAGAACAGTCCTAGAACCCCTGAAAACATCAGCAAGGCCCTCTTCCAGGATTTCTGTAAACATACAACAAGAAAATCTTCCTTCAGAGCCTCTGAACCAACAGCAAGGTTCAAGGACATCTACAACAGCAGCACTGTCCTTCACCAAAAGGTGAATCTGGCAAAACAACATCAAAACAGACAGACAAAATACCAGCATCACAGCCATGCCTCCTTAGTTCTCACCAGCTCTGGGTGGCAGTTCTCACAAGTCTTGGCCAGTGGGTAGTATGCAACTCTCCAAAAGTCCCTCTGGCCTTCTCTGCTTGGACTTTCCCTCCAAATCCATGGCAACTCCCAGTTCAGCCCTCTCTCTTCACATCAACAAGTCCATCCCACAAATGGGATTCACAAGCTCTAAGTTTTAACATTCAACCCAAAAACCAAGCCAGCACAGGGGGTTGTCCAAATTCCATTACCAATTGCAACATTATACTGAAAATACTAGCTTAGCAATAAGTGTAGAAGGAAAAAAAATGTAGGAATTAAAATAGGCAATAAGGAAACAAAACTATCACTGTTTGCAGATGTTATGAATGTATAGTTAGAGAATTCTAGAGATTCAACTAAATAACGAGTGGAAATTATTGACAACTTTAGCAAAGTTGTGGGATACATAATAAATCCACATAAATAACCAACACTTCTACGTATTACCAACAAAGTCCAGTAGCAAGTAATATAAAAAGAAATTTTCTTTAAAATAACCATAGACAATATAAACTACTTAGGGTAGGAACTATTTAAAGAAAATTACAAAAAACTTTTCACTCAAATAAAACCAGATCTAAACAACTGGAAAAATATTAATTGCTCATGGATAGGCTGAGCCAATGTAATAAACTGACAGTTCTCCCTGGATTAATCTGTTTATGCAGGGCCATTCCAATCAAACCATCAAAATGTTATTTATAAAATAAGAAAAAATATTTAAAAATTCATGTGGAAGAATAAAAGGTCAATAATATCAAGGCAATCATTTTTTTATTATTGCAAAGGAAGGTGGTTTAGCCATACCAGATCTCAAATTGTATTATAAAGCAGTAATTATCAAAATGATCTGGCAATTGCTAAGAATTAGAGTGGTGGATCAGTGGAATAGATTTTGTACACAACATATAGTAGTAGATGATCACAGTACTCTAGTGTATGATCAACCCAAAGATTCAAGCTTTGGAGACAAAACCTCATTATCTGACAGAAATTTCTGGGAAAACTGAAAACAATGTGGCAGAAACTTTGTATAGACCAACATTTCACACTGTTTACCAAGACAGAATCTAAATGTGTAAGCAATTTGCATATAAAGGGTGGTACCATAAGCAAATTAGGAAAGCATGGAGTAGTTGACCTGTCAAATATATGGGTAAGGGAAGAATTCATGACCAAATAAGAGAGAGACAGCATTACAAAATGTAAAATAGATAATTTTGATTGTATAAAATTTAAGTTTTGCCCAACCAAAATTACACATTCAGTATTAAAAAGAAAGCAGAAAAGTAAGGGGAAATTTTGTAAGAAGTATCTTAGATAAAGACCTCTTTTCTCAAATACATAGATCACTGAAACAAATTAACAAGAATATAAGTCATTTCCCAATTTATAAATGATCAAAGTGTATGAACATGCTTGGTTAATCAGTTGTTGTCCTTTGTACTTGAAGAGAAGCAAAAGGACATCACTATGTCAGTGTCAAGTTACAGCATACCTAACTGTGGCTGATCAGAGCAATACAAGCTTGAAACTCTCTACTGCAGGTTGGGTAGACATTGACCGTGTGAACATTTAGGGTGGATTTTTAAAATTTGTGTATCTAGCATTTCTTTTTAGCTATTCAATTTTGCTCTGCTGATAGGGTACAGCATCTTCTCTGATGAGGGCCTACCAAACTAAGCAGTCCTGTGCCAGCATCTTCCATGTCATGCACACATTTCCAAAGGTCCTTGTATCACTTCTGACCACCATGTGAGTGCTTGCCTTGTGTGAGTTCTTCATAAAATAGTTTTTTATGGATTATAGATAGTCTTTTAAGCAAGAATACATTTGTCATTTGAACAACATGGCCACCCCATCAGAGTTGTGCTCTCTCCAGCAAAGTTTGAATGATTGGGAATTTAGTTTGAGAAAGAACCTCAGTATCTGATATCTTATCTGGCCAGGTGATCTTCAGAATTGTTCTAAGACAATTCAGATGGAAATGATTGTTTCCTGGCATGACATTGGTTTACTGTCCAGGTTTCACAGGCATACAGCAAACAAAGTCAGCAAAACAACTCTATAGACTTTCAATTTGGTAGTCCTTCTATCTTCTCTATAGCACTTTCCCTTAGAGCCTCCCAAACACTGAGCTAGCTTTGGCAGTGCATGCATCAACCTAATCATCAGTGTGTACATCCCTGGAGAGCACACTGCAAAGATAAGTGAACTTATCCACAGTATTCAAAACTTCTCCATTTGCTGTAACTGATGGCTCCATGTATGAATGCTGCAGTCTTGCCTGATTGAGCACCTGTGTTTTCTTGGTATTGTTAGGTCAAATTTAGTACAAGCAGGAGAGAGTTGATCCATACTTTAGTACATCCCAGCTTCAGAGGCTGCTCTGAGTGCACATTCATCTGTGAACAAAAGATCATGCACCAACTCTCCCTCCATTTTAGTTTTGACTTGTAGCCTTTTCAAGTTAAATAATTTACCATCACTGTGGTAGGTGACCTTGATGCCATGTTCATCCTCATTAAAGATATCAGACAACATAGCTGAAACTATGATGCCAAAAAGCATGTGAGCGAGGACAAAGCCTTTGTTCATTCCATTGTTGACTGGGAAAACAGAAGAACGTCATTCATTATTCAGAACCTGGGCAAGCATGCCATCAGGAAATTGATGCACAATAATGATGCATTTTTCCAGACAACAAAATTTTGACATAATTTCCCAAAAGTCCTCACAACTGACAGTAGCAAAGACCTTGATAAGATCAATGAACATTGTGTACAGATTTCTGTTCTTCTCTTGGCATCTGTCCTGGAGTTGTTGGACAGCAAACACCATATTGACTATTCCTTTGCCCTTTCTGAAGCCACACTGACTCTCAGGTAGATGATCACCTTCCAGGTAAAGAGTCTGTCTATTTAGAAAGATTCTGCCATGAATCCTACCAGTGATTACTAAGAGAGAGACCACATTGTGATAGTTACAGGACAACCTATTTCATTTACCTTTTATATACATGGATAATGGAGATGTCCTTGAACTCCTGGGGGATAACGTCCTCTTGCCACATAACCCAGATACTTTCTGTCAGCTTTTGTATGAGCAATCCCCATTTCCCATAGAGACCCCAGCTGCCCAAAACACACACACTATGAATATCAGCTAGAATCAGGACCAGGGGCTTTGACACACAAAGTACCTAAAATACCTAATGGTATTCAAAACCTTTTCTTCAGTTGGAACTTCAGCTAGGGAGGGATTGACTTCTACCAGAAGAAAACAATCATTGGCTTCAGCATTATTGATGAGAGTCTGTTGAGAATACTATGGAAGTATTTAGCCCATCTCTCCAGGATCATGTCCTTATCACTGATCGATGTGGCTCCATCAGCACTGATTAGTTGAGATACACCATAGGTCTTTGGCCCATAAATAGCCTTCTGGGCATTATAAAAGTGCTTGTTACTATTGTTACTATCAGCATAAAACTGAATTTCTTCTGCCTTATTGAGCAAAGAATTTTGCATCTTTCTAAGCCTCACTTGTACTATACTTTTTTTGTGTTGTCTTCTCAGAGACAGATGAACTATCCTGCTAGTAAACCCTCTGGAGTTCTCATTTTTCATTTAACAGTTTCTGAATTTCTCCAACATTTTTGTCAGACCAGTCTTGATGTTTGTGAATGTTCTGACCTACATGAGTAAATGCAGTGCTGTACACCAAATCTTTCAGTGTTGCCTACACCTTTTCTGCTCCACTGTTGCCAAAAAAGAAACACTGGTGTTCAACTATCCCTCCAAATTAGCTATGAACTATTCCCCCTCAGAGAAACACTATAATCTGTTGACATTATGTGTTTTAGTAGTTATCTTGAGGCCACTGATTTTGTGAATATAAAAATTTTGACCACATTTTTCTACTCCCTCCCTAACATTCCTGATAAGTAGTCATCTATCTGGCTTCTTCTTGACGACTTTCAAATATACAAAAGCTATAACTAATTCATTTCCAAGTATTCCAAAATTTCCTTCTATACTTCCAAGGAATGTATCTTAGTAGTTTAATGATATAAATACATTGGAGCTTCTTGAAAATGTGGTTCTTGGAGTCTAGAGTAGTTATAGAATTTCATTATAGACAACCAGTCTATGAGGTGGTGAAGGAACTCAATTAAGGAATTCTGAACCCTTTGTCTTTTTAAAAAAGGCTAAGATTAGACTTAGATTTGTTGTTATATCATGTTTTTTGACTCATATCGAACTTTCAGTGCATGAAAAAATGCAGATCATTTTTTAGATAAATTGCTGTCTTTTCACATGTCTCCTTCTTTGTACTTATGAATTCAATTGTACAATTATATATTTTTTCAATTACATTTGATCCAATTAGATTCTGCCTATCAAGATAATTTTGAATATCAATTGTCATCTAACATATTAGCCACCTTTCTCTGCTTTGGCCAGCTTCAAAATTATAAGCATTCTATATATGCCTTTACCAAAACCGTCAACAACTAAGTTGGCTATTTGTCTTGGTTTTTTTGTTTGTTTGTTTTTGACCTGTGATATTATTGGAGAATAGAGAAATCCTCATAAGAATACTTCTATTACTAAATATAATGCCAATGTTATATTCACAGCACCCATGGCGACTATGAATATGCTGGTGTAGTTCTAAATTGGGAAATGTAACAGACTCTCCACATGGAAGACAGAACCAAAACACTTATTCAAACAACAAAAATGTGAATCCCAACACTTGAAAGCCAAATCCATCATAGCAACCAAGAAGTTAGTATACATTCCAATGTAGAGAGCACCAACCACCCCAAGCCTTCCCTCCATCTGGCCTTCAAAACAAAACAGGATCCCATTAGCAAAAAAGACCCTCT
Source organism: Pseudochirops cupreus (assembly GCA_028627135.1). Taxonomy (NCBI): domain Eukaryota; kingdom Metazoa; phylum Chordata; class Mammalia; order Diprotodontia; family Pseudocheiridae; genus Pseudochirops; species Pseudochirops cupreus. The sequence goes on along the minus strand of JAQQSU010004050.1, from coordinate 8,941 downwards.
CTCACTCATGCTAGCTTCTCTGCTTCCTCTCTGCCTGCTCCCAGCTCAGCTTCTGCTTTCTTCTACTCCTTCCTGTTTTACCCTTCCTATTCCACTCTTTCAGCAAGTCCTCCCACCATAGGCTCCATGTGATTACATTTGGCCTGCCATTAAGGGAAGGAAAGGTCTTCAAATTACCATTATCATTATACCACAGCATTTCAGTAGCTGCGTCACAAACAAAATATTAAGACAGATGGTCAGGGCACTGAGACTTTAAGTGATTTTCCCAGGCATGTATCAGAGATGAGACTTAAATCCAGGTCTTTCTGATACCCAGGTCAACTGTCTAACCACTGTGCCTTGCTGAAATGGCTTACCAGTCATTAAAAAAAAAAAGCTTATATACTCTATTTTGTTTTTCCAACTTGTGGGCTTTGGTCAGTAAGCATCTTACATGTACTTTGGTGACCTTCTCCACTATGGTTATTTTTTTTTTAAGTTTATATGTTAATTTAGTTAGGGGTTCCTGAATACAACGATAGGCACTTTAACATCCAGAAACCCTGGATGTTTTTTTTGCTGCTTCTTTCAAAAAAAAAAAAATATATATATATATATAGTTGAGCAGACTTTAAAAAAGTAAGGACCAGTCCTTATTGCCATTCCTCCCTAAAATATAACCTTTTTGGATATTTAATCTCTTAATCTTCTTATGGTTTAAAGGAAAGAAAGATTGAGCTCCTTCAATTGCTCACTTTCTTTGATATTGGAATACCAAGTACTAACCATCTTCCCTACACTTTAGCCTCCTTTAAAGCTTCTCATTGCCTCTAGCTATTTTCTCCCTCAGCACCAGGCTGCCCATTCACCCATTTCAGGATGTTAGAACTAATTAAAGGAGAGGATTCAGTTTGCTTTTCCAAAGTTTTGGATCAGCAAGAAGATCCCTATCAATTCCTTCCAACTATTCAGTCACATAAACAAAAAAGGGAAAAGGGAAGAAGTAGGCAGCTGTGTGTTCCTATTGAGAACCTAAAGTCATCCATAACTACTTTCTCCCATAAGAATTGATCATTAGCCATTACGAAGTTTACTAAATAAAGCTTACTCATTAATCAGTCTCCTAACAGACTTTACTAATTTCATCTCCTACTGTTTACCCTAGCTCAGCATGCCTTCAGTATCAAAGGTACCCAAGAGAAGAAAGTGCTTGAGTTGCAGTGAAATGGAAATGAAGGAAAAGTGATGAGAGACTTTAACAATTAAGTTTTGAAGTTGACAATGCTACTTTCATTTCTTTAAAAGTGTACATTTTCTAATTTTCATCTTTGTAGAAAGCCAAAATACTTGATTCTTGGAGGTCAGTTTTTATGCAGATGTCTTGGGGACTGTGTCTTTGGCCTCAGGCTTTGAAGGCCCCCAACCCTATGTGAAGGCTGGAGAACATCTTTCCTCTCTCTGACCTGCAAAAAGTTACTCCTTTTTCTCCTTGGACCCTGTGACTCCCTCATATACCTGTTTGTTTTTCATATTTAAATGTTTTCCTTGGTTTCTGTTTTATGGTTTAGCAAGGCTATCTTTGCATATTTTTGTTATGCATTTAAAAAGGCTAACTGACTTTCCAAAAACTTTCTGGCTTTTCCCAAGAGTTTTTGGAGCCTAGAATTACAAAACCTGACCATACCTGAGCTGCTTCCAGGATGTGACAGACTATTATAATGATAAGACTATGATAATGACAATAATATTGAAGGATGTGAAAAACTAAGCTTATTGATGAGAATACTTGAATCTTTGTCTTTTGGATCTTTAAAAACCTTGTTCAAAGAATCATTAAAGGGAGTTTATGGTTCTTCCTTGAACTACCCACATGGTCTGCTCATTTCTTACTCACATCTCCAATGATGCTTAGTGCTGGACACTGAGCATCCCACGATATTTAACCAAAATTTTCCAGATTTTATATTATAACCCTTCCTTTGCTTCTCAATAGACTCTCATCACAGTAGAATAACCAATATGAACTCTATGTGAAACAACCCCCATACACATATATATAGTCTGGAAATCATCAGTGTTATTGCATAGTAAGGAGAGGTTGGACCTCTTCACTGGGCTCATTAGTATGCTTAAGGAGGTTTAAGAGTTTAAAACTATGTAAGACCACTAAACAGTCATTTAACACTTCATAATAACAGTTCTCAAGTAAAATACAAGTAAATTTGCTTGGGAAAAAAGATAAAAACTGCTTGCCAAATGATATATTGCTCATAAATACTTCATGTGGAGATTAAATTTTGGTGATATTTACAAAAGTCATTTATAGAAACATGAATTTTAGAAATATGAGAGCTTTGAGATCATCATTTTACATACAAAGAAATTGAGGCACCTGGAAATTGAAATTCACAGGGCCTTATAGTAGACACTTAATAAATATTTATTGAATCAAATTAAATTAAGATGATTTCTGGCATATCCAATTTTATTGGTTTGTAGACTAAAATTCTGTTTGCTACCCTCTGCAAAGAAATTATTAGCTAACATTTATCATTTTTGTTGTACTTTACAAATATTTACAAAGGGCTTAACAATATTACCTCATTATATCTTTCACAATAGTTCTGTGAGATACATACTAATATTATCCACACTTTACAGAAGAAAAAACTGAGGCAAACAGTGGTTAAGTGACTCAGGGTCACCCAGAGAAATCAGTGTCTGAGGTCCTATGTAAATTTAGGATATTCTCCCTCCAGGTTCTGAATTCTCTCCACCAATATTCCTAATTGCCTGATGATTAGGATTCCCATTAGCAACCATGGTATAAGCAAGGGTTTTGAAGTCAGGAGACCTGGGATTGAATCTGGGCTCTGTTGTTTACTCCCTATATGAAAAAAAAAAGTCTCTATTTCCTTATCTGTAAAATAAGGTGGATATGGTGAATTTAGAGATCTATACTTTCCAGTTCTAAATCCTATTAAACTATTGGGAAAGAAGTAGAGGTTTATTTTATATTTATTATTTCTATCTCTTTTCAATATCTAAGTTCAATGGGTTACTTAATGTGACTCAGTTCTGGATAGGTAAGGACATAGCCAGAGCTGTAAGTCTTAATTTTTTTTCTTTGAGAAAGCAAATGGTGTATTACTATATTTTATTTATGTGTATAGCATATATATATATATATATATATATATATATATGTATGTATGTATGTATATGCATATTTAATTTATTCTTCACAGTCCACACCCACCTTTGTTACCATTAAATTTAGCTCATCTAGCTAATGTTCCTATGATAATATTACTTCCATTCCTTACTTCACACATTTTGGACTTTTATTTGCCACTCAAAATTTATACATTTTAAAGTAGTTGAAAAGTTATCTAATTCCATAAACATGAAATGATAACTCACAATTAATCTATGAATAATATACTATTATGGTATTGTTGTATATGTGAAAAAATTGGCATATTACTAAGTAATATAATAAATTATATTTAGAACTCATAGAATCAGAAAACCTCAAATTAGGAAGAAAAATCAGAGGTCAAGTCTTACCTATTCATGAATAGAAATTCCTCTTCCACACACTTGGCAGGAGGGTCTTCCTTTGGAAGGATTCCAATTAAACAAACCAAATAAATTATTTGACTCAATTATAGGCCTACAAAACTTATATAATATAAATGTTTGCAAAAATAAGACAAAGAGAATTCAAATAAGAAATAAAGAATTTAAACAATCCATTCTCATATAGATAGTAAGTTGTCCTGGAAGCCATGAAGAACTAGGTTGAAATCCTGCCTTGGACAAATAATCATTAGGGCAAGTTCAGAATTTAAGAGTTATTTTGGTTTTGAGAACTCATTCTTTCTCCAAAAACAACTTCTCTTTTAAACTTCCCTTTTTCATGTAGGAGGCACCACTTTCCAAATTCACAGTCTCGATGTCATCCTTGAATCTGCACTTTCATTCATACCATGTAGCCAATCATTGACAAATTTGCCATTTTAACTGCCACAACATCTCATAACCATCTTCTTCTCCCTGCTCACTAAGCCACCATCCTAGGACAGGCCTTTATTGTCTATAATATCTCAATAAACTTTTAATTCTACTCTTTGACTCAACTTTCTCTACATTCTAATCAATATTTCCCGGAATTTTCGAAGTGATTTTTCTAAAGTATAGTTCTGATCCTGTACCATCATACTCATTAAAATCCAGTGCTTTCTCATTACCTCTAGAACCACATATAATATCCTTTGTCATTTAAATCTCCTTACTACCTGTCTCCAATCTACCTTTCCAATTATATCATAAATCAATCCCCTCATACTCTGCTATTTAGCCTAGTAGACCTTTTTGCTTGTCCTCACACAAGAAATTCTATCTGCCATCTGTGTACTTTTGTACAGACTATCACCTGTCCCTGGAATGTTCTCCCTTCTCATCTCCACATTTCAAAATTACTATTTGCTGTAAGATTTAGTTCAAATGGTGCTTTCTACAAGAGACCATTTCTGATCTCCTCAGGACCTTACCACCTCCCAACCCCAAGTTTAGTTTATATTTTTTGTATATGTCTTGCATAGCCTTACATACAACCATTTTGTTCCCCATTAGAATATAAGTTCCTTGAGAGACAGAAATGTTTTAATTTTGCCTTTCTGTCTCTATTGCCTAACACAGTTCCTGGCATGTGGTATGTGCTTAATAAATTATTGTCAATAGATTACCATAAGCAGAGATAGAGATCCAGTAATTACCTAGATAGTTAAAATTCCTCAACATTATTTCATGAAATATTTGTGACATGATTACAATCTGTCTCTCAAATGCCTCATCAATTTCTTTCTGCATTCTAGATGGTCAATAGTAATTCTTCACCATAATATTACTTCTATTTCTCCTTAATCCTCGGCAAAATATTTTCAGTCTTATTTCCACCCTCTCTTTTCAAGCAAGGGTTGGACTGGAACATTTTCCATTAAGCTGAGCATGTTACCTTGGCTATTTCTAGTAATGTGTGGCCCCTTGTTAAAGGACACTAACAACTCCTGATTGGTCCCTTTGTTCCCATGACTAAAGAGGCATGTTGAGGATGAATGGCAATTGAGGCAGGAAGAATAGCCTCCTCAGTAGGCAGCAATACCTACAGAAAGCCCTCCCATTCCTTCTCTTTTGAGCAGTTCAGGTGAGTCTTTGTCAGCTCTTTTTGGGCCTTCCAATGAGGTGAGGAGGTAATTTCTCTCCTCTTTCCCCCAAAAGCAAAGAAGGTTACAAACCATACAACCATAAGAACACGTGTTTCCTTAGGTGAGCCTAAGACTGGACCTCAAGTCTCTGACGGCCTCTTCTGCTTGGTGTTTCATTCTCTGAATATAGGTCAATAAAGTCATACTGAGAAATGAATGTCCTCAGCTAAAATATGAAATGAATGGTTCATATGTTAAGTATGTACTAATGCTCATGAGTCTTGTGTTTTAGGCACTTTTTTCATGATGGAGTACATAAGAAGTTATCCCATGCCTGATATCTACTTTGCACACCTTGTATTTTTGTTTTCAAGAAGATATCTAGTTAATCCCTTGTGGGATGGATTCTAGACATGAAAAGCTTTATCTAATTGATTTTTCCTGGAAGCTGAGCGTAGGGAAAATGATCCAAAGAATGTGAAAAAAGCCTGACTTTCCTCTTTTAGATATCAGGCTATTGAAGAATTGAATACAGATTATGTATAGTCTTCAGCTACAGACCCCATTCTAGGAGGGAACCCTTCCTGGAAATAAGTATATGAACACATTTTTAATATATAATAAAATTACTATTGTGTTCCTTTTTGAACAAGTCCTACCTTTAAACAGATATAGTTCAGTCATCAATCTTATCTCACAAAGAACCAGTAGTAACTAAGATACAGAATTTGCTTCCTTGAATTAAGATCTTTTCATCATCTAGTTATTACATATACTTTGAGCATTTCTGCACTAACATTTAAGGCCATGAGTTTTTATCAGTTGTTTAGTTTTCTTCCCGAATAACGTCTTCTGTGAGTCATTGATCATTCATATTGGCATTATTCCTGTTATCACTGATTAGATATCTGAAAAGATGATGGGGCAACTTTCCCCACCATACCAACTTTCAATGTGAAAAATTTTTCATTAACCAATGAACACTTATTAAGCATTTCCTATATGAGTATATGCACAGGCACTAAGCTAAGCTCCGAGGATACAAAAAGAGACAAAAGATAGTTCTTGCATTCAAGGAGTTTACTGTTTAGTGTGGGGACAACAGGCAAAAAAAGAAATGTTAATCAAGCTATAAAGAGGATAAATAGGGATAGTTAATAGAGGGACATGTAGATGGTGCAGTGGTTAACATGCTGTTCCTGGATTCAGGAAATTCATCTTCCTGAGTTCAAACCTGCTCTCGGATGCTTACTAGCTGTGTGATCTCTGGCATGTCACTTAACTCTGTTTGCTTCAGTTTCCTCATCTGTAAGAGCTGGAGAAGGAAATGGCAAACCACTCCAGCATCTTTGCCATGAAAACCCCAAACAGGGACACAAAGAGTGAGACATGACTGAAATGACTGGACAACAACAAATTAATAGAGAGAAGACTCTATTTTCAGTCTTCGTTAACTACATTCCCAGCCAAGAATTTCTATCTCCTATAACTTTGCAATGATACAATATTTTAAATCTCACCTTTAGGTACTAACTCTTTAATCTATTGTTTCTTTCCATAGTGGATACTTCTTTTTCATGAGCAGAACTGAGTAAGACACAAAAACCTATGCTCCTAATTTCTCTAGATTTTAATTATTTAGGTTTCTAGGTGTGATTAGGTTCATTCTGAAAAGATCTTATGTCCCAAGTAAACATCAGCTTTGTGTAATGATCCTCAGGTGTGTTTCACAAGTAACGGCCCCCTTTCAATCAAATTTTAGATATAAGCCCTGAGACAAAAATAAACCCTACATCCTATTTTTCCTAAAAAGTAAAGATATGTCAGACAGTGTCTCCCAACAAGGAGTGTCCAGTCACTAGTTGTCATTTTTCCTTCCTTTGACCACTCTTCTGGTGACATCAGTAGATCCACATCTTCATTCTGTGGTGCACAATAAATTGCTTCTCCCTTAAATCATCCAGTTGGACATTCATAGAAAAGTGAACAGGATAGAGAAAAGCCTTAAGTCAAGTCACATGGGGATTGGATAAAGAAAATGAGGATGTTTAGCCCAGAGAAGAAAAGTCTTAGAAGGCTGAAGATAGCTTACCGAAGAAAGCTTTCTTCAAGTACTTACTTCATTGTCTGGTAGAAGAAGGATAGAATTATTTGTTTGTTTTTCTAGAAGACAGAACCATAAACAATGAGCAGAAATTTCAAAGTAGATCTTAGGTTTTATATTAGGGAAAAAATTGCTAATAATCTATCCAAAATGGAATGATTGTCTTGAGTGATAGTGAAGACCTCAGTGGAGTGCTTCAAGCACTGCCTAGAAGACAAAAACTCTATCTCTTATTCTCTATTATTCTTGTGACCAGCTCTCATAATGAACTGTTTGTATTTCATAACTCTTTGCACAAACACAATGGTCTAAAGCCTTATCTAGGCTTTATTTATGGTAGCTTCACTCTTCTTTCACTCAAAGTGGCTCTTTTTTACTCACCTGCCTTTAACTCAATAAATGGTACTTTTCAGGCTTAACTCTAACATAAAGAAAAGCCACTATCAAACATTTTTGTAAATATTAAGTTGAACTTACATGTGTTACCTCCCTTCACATCCCTATTACCCTTAATCTCAAAAATGAAGTCATAAAGAGACTAGGCTTCTTTCTACTACTCCACAGTCAATGTTTTCCTCAAAATGCAAAAGACAGAGATATAAATGTAATTGAAAAACAGGTTTAAGATTCAAGTATATTTTTTTTCTCTATCAAAAAACAAATTAAGCAGGAAAATTAGTACTTTTTTTGTCAGGAAGTGATTGTATTTCATTAATGATTTCATTAAATCTGCTGGAGGTAGAGAACCTTGGGAGGCCCAGAGGAAATGTCACATTTTACAATCACTTTAGCATACTAATTATCAAATCTGGTAACACAGGGCCCTGAGTGTTGCTATTGTTACAGCAACTTCAACGTTGCTTTTTTGGTTTGTGGATCTCTGGTATTTCTTTCATGAAATCAGACGAATTACTATTAATGAAACAGAAGGAGCCAAAGCAATTTCTCCTGTATTCCTAACATGCATGTAAGTGTGTGTATACACATATATGTATATATGTTCATGTGTATTTATATGTATACATCAATATATGTATGCAAATGTGTATTGTGTATAGATACATGTGTATGTGTATGTGTATGTGTATTGAAATTTGCCTGAATCTAGGAACTTAATATTTACCTTAACTCTACAGAATGATAGGGGAGAGTATGTAGGAAAGTTGTTAGCCACTTATAAGTAATTGACTTACAGTCAATTATTTAATCTAATCTTTATTAATTAATCTATTTAATTCTCTTCAAAAGAGTGGTTTTATTATTGTGGTTGTTGTTCATGTTTTTAGGATTCTGTATATATTCTCCAGGGGAACACTATTTCAATGCCTCATTGGGTCATAGAAGTTCTTGATCCTGTGTTCTCCAGGGCTGTGATTAGAGTATATGTGCTACCAGGTCCTCAAAAGTGAAGAGGTTCTAAATATTGATCCGATGACAAAACTGTATGTCCTCAGAGACCTAGATGAGGTCAGTTTAGACAGGCTCATCACCAGGGGGTTGAGGCCTAGATGATGAGTTTTGTTTTGTTTTGTCAGGCACAGAGATTCATGAAGATTATCTTGTAATTTAGGGTTTCAATCTATACCACATTGATAATATCACAGATCTGTTAAAGTATTCAAATGATATTTAGCCCTTCTTGGTA
>JAQQSU010000405.1:0-24942 GCA_028627135.1 Pseudochirops cupreus | reverse complement strand
GCTGGTGGTGTCATTTAGTTGTGTCCAACTCTCTGTAACCCTGTTAGGAGTTTTCTTGGCAAAGATACTAATGAAGTTTGCCATTTCTTTCTCCAGTTCCTTTTACGTATAAAGAAACTGAGGCAAAGAGGGTTAAGTGACTTGCTCAGTGTCATACAGCTAATTAAGTGTCTGAAAACAGATTTGAACTCAAGATGATAAGTCTTCCTGACTCCAGGCCCAGTGATCTACTGTGCCGCCTAGCTGACCCTGTTACACATCACAAGAAAATACCAACAGTCTTTGCAATTCATCTTTCTATACCGTTATTACTTTGCCTTCTATCATAGACAATCATCTTTCTTTATGGTAAACACACTTTTGAAGTTATTCTGCTGTCACTCACTTTATTTCCTAACTAACTAAATTCTTGGAATAGTAGCTTAAAGAAACATTATAGAGGCAGAATGATTCAGTGGTTGATGTTTGATCTTAATTTCTAGAAGACACAGTTTCATATTCCAGTTCTGTCACTTACTAGCTATTTGACTGTAGAAAAGTCACTAAACCATTATATGCCACAATGAATTCATAGTTTCACAGCTTCTGAATGAGGAGGACCCTTAGAAGCCATCTTATCCAACTCCCTCGTCTTACAGATGAAGAAGTTGAGATCAAATATGTTAAGTGATTCACTTAATGTTTTACTACTGTATTAATAAAGACTTGAATTTAGAACTTCTGATTACAAAACTATTATTCTTTGTTCATCATGCCAGTGGTAGGCAGCAGTGGACCTTAGCATGATTAAAATTTATATCTAGTAGCCAAAAAAATAGGCAGATCTAAGTTTGATAATATAACTTAGGGATACTTCATAGGACTTAACCATTAAGTCATAGTTTCCCTGTGATATACTTCAGTGAAAGAAGGAAACTAAATCACAGGTTAAACAAGTATGCATTTTGATGTTTCATCTTCTCCTGTCCATATTCTTTCTAAACTCTACTAAGTCAGAAAAATTTGAACTTGTACTTGTAGTTTAAAAAAGCATAAGTTCAAGTTTAATTGGTGTTGGAGAGAATGCTGATATTGGAGTTTAAGGAGTTTAATTCAAAGCACAGCTGTTCCACATGCTATTTGTATATGCTTGGAGTAGTCATGCTATTTTTCTAAGCCTCAATGTCCTAGCCATAAAATAAGGAACTTGTTTATATAATTTCCAAGGACTCCTCCAGATATTCATCTATGTCCCTTTCTCTATCTACCATCTTGTCATGATTTGAGAATTCACGCATCACTGAAGGACTTTGGAAAGGGGACTGCTTCAGGCAAAAAGATAAACTTTATTTCTTACGACAAGAAAGATATATTGGATTGATTTTTGTTATCAACTCAGAGGTAAATGGATATATTCATATATCTGGGTAGTATATGTAGAATTTCCAAACTAAGCTTTAATTTAAAGTGTAGGTGTAAGAGCATCTTCATTAGCTTCAGCACTTAGGTCAAAAAAAACTAAATTGGATGGTAGGATTCTTTCACATGCTTGCAAAGGATGAGTGAACTGCACACTATTAGTGAGGCTCAAGGGCACATACAGTCAGCCCTGTCCCTTATTAGGCCAATACATGAAGTAAATCCAAATTTAAATGCTAAATATTGGAAAATGTAAGAGTCTGTGATTGAAAAAAAATGATAAACATTTTGAACAGAGAATACAATCTTAAAGAATATGTTTGTATATTGTGTTGTATGTTAGTTAGGTATTGCCTGAGAAACAAAAGCAAAACAAAAATGCATCTGTATTTTGAGGCCTGAATATTCTCTTTGGTTTTGTTATTCTCTGTTTGACATTGGACAAGTCATTGAACCTCTCTGGGCCTTATAGTCCTTATGATAAAATTAATCAGTTAATCTAGATGATGTTGTAAAACCTTCCAGCTCTAATTCCTGTGAACTTTGTGCTAGAAATAAAAGGGAGGACAAAAAATGCCAAATGCAAAATTGAACTCTACTATAATTAGGGAAAGAGTAAAAGAATACTTAGTTACTTCTGATGAGTTCAATTCATCCGAAGTAAGCACTGAAAAAAGAAAAAGACTAATTCTGGAATCAGTGACATTTGACATGCCTGGAGATGATGGAGAGTTAACTCAAGATTGGAGAAAGAAGAAAATTTTTATTTTTTAAAGGAGGGAAAAGATATAAAGTCTGGAAACTTCAAGCCAAAGACTTTACATTTACTTCTCGACAGAATTCTAGAATGTCCAATGTAAAAGTTAGTTAAAATTAATTTGGAACACCTAGTAAAAGGATATCATAATCACACAAAGGGAAGCATTTTGCTCCTCAGGAGCAAATCATGACAGACTAATGCAATTGCCTTTTTTGACAGGGTTACTTGAATGGCAGAAGAGGAAAATAGTAAAAGAGTTAAATTAGATTTTAGAAGAGTATTTGGCACCATTTCTCATTCTATTCTTCTGAACAAGATTGAGAAGTGCTGATGTATGGATTTGGAGTTAGTTGAATGACCAATGAAAAGTATAAATATTAATAGTTTGGTGTCAGCTTTTAAAGAGATCTCTAATGAAGTGATTCAAGTATCTATGTTTTATCCTGTGCTGAAATGTATGTATAAACACTTGAATATATGCATACATATATATCTACATATATGTATATAGTAATATGCAATCAATGATTATATTAATATATCAGTGGAATGACTATGTAATTTACACACGACAGAACCAAGAGGAGCTGTTAAAATACTGGAAAATTGGGAGGGAGCAATGAAATTCACAGGTAAGAACATTGCATAAGATATGTGATATTTAGCAGAGATGCAGGTAATATCTCTCACCTAGATCCAGGAAAACATAAGTTCAAATATGGATTCAGGAACTCAGTAGCTGTGTGACCTTGGGTAAGTTACTTAATCTCTGTTGGCTTCTGTCAATGTGACTTAACTAGGACAGAGAATTTTTGGGTGAGGAAACTATCTCTACCAACATAGCTCAGCAACTACTCTCTAATTTATAGTCTTAGAGAACTGCCTATACCATGTTACGTGACTGGTTCAGTGTCAGAAGTGGGACATGAAACAATTTCTTCCTTGTGCTGAAGCCATATCTCTAGCCATTAGCCATATTGCCTTTTGCATTGGCCCTCCATACTTGTCGAAAAGGAAAGAAATATTTCAAAGGTCTAGCTCAAGCGCCACCTCCATAATTATATTCCCCTCCCAAAATATTAAAAAGGTAGAACCATTAGAACTGAACAAGATAGGGAAAATTTCATAGCAGTGATCTGGCTATAACTCAGTTGATGCTCAGCAAGAGACTTTCCCTGGAGCTTCTCTCAAGGATGTTGGACTCTTTCCATGTGTAAAAGGTCCCAAGCTTCTGCAACTCCAGTATTATGTAAAGTCAGCTGAAATAGGAGGAAATTAGTGGAAACTTCAGCTTCAACATCGGCTACACAAGTCTCTTATTTGTTTTTTTTTTTCTGGAAAATGGAAATTTACATGCTTAATTATAATTGACAAGAGTCATTCATTGGAGACTAATAGTTTATCACCTACAGATGCCAAAACAGCTTAACCTGGAATGTTTGTGCTGATCAGTGATAATATTGCATGAGTAGAAGATCTTTAAGGAGCTCTCAGAAGCAAGCACAGAGGATTTGTGGGCACAAGAACCCAGATGGATCTTGCTGAGTAGATATGAATGAAATGATCTTGCTCAAAAAATGAATTGCTTATTGAAAAAGTTTTAGGGCATATTACAATACCTGACATTTACATAACTAATTTTGGTTACAAAACACTTTAAATACATTTTTTCCCATTTGATCTTGGATAAATTGCTCATGATTGCCACTGACAGGATGAACCTGGGGACCACAACAGCTATTGAAGGTAGAATAATAATTTCTCCCCTATAGAGAGTTTGAAGGCTAGATCAGAACAGTGAGAGATATTTCTTTAAGTATTCCATTTTTTTTTTAGGAAATTGAAAAGGCTCATAACTCAAAAAACATTTATCCGACTTCTACTATACAAAAGGAATTGTGTTAAATAAAAACTGTTGGGGGGCAATAAGAAAATAAAAAAAAATAGTATCTGTTCTTAAGACATTTGCAGTCTATTGGGAGAGAAAGCTTACAAGCAGCAATGTGCAAACAAGATATGAACTAGAAAAATCAAAGACAATCACAGCAGGAAAGCACTAGCATTAAAGGAGACCTGGAAAGGATTATTACAGAGGGTTAAATTTTATCTGAGACTTTTAAAAAAAGTCAATCATGAAACAACAATGAAGAGAGAGAGAGAGAAATGCAGGCATGGGGGACAACCAATGAGAATGCATTAATCATAAATTTAGAACTAGGGAAAACAAATCAACCTCCTTATTTTATGAATGAATATACTGAGCTTCAGAGACGGCAAGTCATTTTTCCAAGGCTTCACATCTAGCATATGTCTGTAACAGCAATGCTACTTGCAGTTGCTGTGGGTGTGTAAGACCAATAACACCAGCACACAGGAGGGCTCCTTGCATAGTCTCTTTGATCAGCCTTTCAGGAAAGAAACTCAAAAGGGGTCAACAATCTTACTTTAATCAAACCCACACACACACACACACAATTATATATGTATATATATAATTATATATAATTTTATTGATACACACATATAAAATTATATGTTTATATTATATATATTTATATTATATTATTTATATTTTACATAATATATATTTATATTATATATAATTATATATAATTTTATTTATACACACATATATATATGTATGTATGTATGTATGTATGTATGTATGTATGTTTATAAAATTTACTTAATTCCAGGGGAAAAGTCATCACCCTGAACTTCAGGGAAAATACAAGCAGAAATAATGGCATAAAGACCAACAAACAGGGCTTCTAAACATCTGACCAAATAATACATACATCACAGATCAACACACAGATCCAACTGTCTGCCCATTACATACATATATGTTACCAGAGAGAGAAGCACCAACATCTGGGTTTTCATAGTTGGAGGCTCCTTAACTACTACCCAGAATCTTATCTGGCTACATCACTCAAACACTCTTCCCATGAGTAAGCCTAAAAGAAAAATGCTAGTCTCAGAGCGTGTGTGTGTGTGTATGTGTGTGTGTGTGTGTGTGTGTGTGTGTGTATGTATGTATGTGTGTGTGTGTGTGTATAGATAGATAGATAGATAGATAGATACACATATATGTATATGTATATATACTTCTTCAGGGTCAGAGGGCGTCACAACCCTAGTGACCCACTTCCTAATTACAAAGTAACAAAAAGTGTGGGCCTTCCTGAAAAACAAGCCTCTCCTAACCAATCTTCTCTTGAACTCTATAATAGGCCCATTAATGAGCAGGGAAGATCTTTAACTCCCAGTATCATTACCATGGCCCACCTTGAATTTGGATCCAGGACATCTCACTTCCAGTTCTGCACTCTTTCCAGTCAAATGCACTATTTTACAATTTTCTTTTTACTTCTCTGACCAGACCTTTAGTAACTCCTGCTGCTACCCCAACACACACACAAAGGTGTCAAGAATTGAAATAACTCAGAGGGAAAAATAATCATTTCCTCCTCAAAACTGTGGAGATATTTGGGAAATATATAAGGAAGTAAAGTTTTCAAATAAGTACAGTAATTCTGAGATATGATGCTGGACAACATGCCTGTACATTGGAAATGCATTGTAATAAATAAGATTCCCCAGAAAGTCAGGTTTTCCAATATAACTTGTAACTGTTTACTTAGCTGGGAAAAGAAAAATCAATATGTGTTCCAGTGTGTTGAAAAGTATATGTTAAAAGATCAACCAAGGGAAGAAGAAACAGAAATATATTTGCTGTCTGCTTATCTCAGTCTATTAACACTATTCAATTTGAACACAGATAAAAATGTATTGTCTTCTTTTGCTAAATCATAGGGCTTTATTAGAGTCATGTTTTAAAAAAAATCTTTCACAGTGAATAATGTTAAACACTGTCTAAATCTAGTCTATATCATGTTTATTATAGCATTTTGTTTAGAGAGGCGATATGGTTCAGTGGAAAGATTTGGACTCAGAAAAGATAGGTGCAGATCTTGCCTCCAAGTACACTAGCTCTATTACTATGGACAAATCACTTCTCTGATTCTCAGTCTTCTTATGCTTGAAATGGTGAATAATAAAAACTATAGTATAATTATAGGATGAAAAACTCATCTGATTATTTTTAAAGTCCTTCATTACCTAACCCCACCTACATTGTAAAATCTTGCCAAACTCTATTTTTCTTCGTTCTTCACACATAGTACTTCATCTTCCATGGAATACACATGGTCCAGTTCATAGAATTCCATTCTTCCTTCTGGAAGATGCTCTCCATTCACATTTAACATAAAGTTTTTCCTGATCTCAAAAACTGCTAATGGTTTCCCTTCTAAACTACTTTGGACATTTTGGCATTGTATTTCTTGGTATTTATTCTCTTTACACTTATTCCGTATATAAATTTATGTATTTTTAAACTTCCCTTATTAGCATGTTAGCACCTGGTGTATAGGAATTATGTTGTTAATTATGTTGTTCCTTGTAGTTGGGTTGTCATCTATCCCACTCTCTACAGTACTTAGTTTTCAGAGATTCTGTCTTATTTGATACCAGTTACTTTTTCTGGACACCTAAAAGCCACAGTTGGTTTGCCTATTGTTTCTACCTTAGTAAGAGTTTTCCTATTCACTCCGTTATTTTCTCCTCTGACACTGTGTCTACCCTAGCAGTTTTTGATGCTTTATTTTATTAAAAGAATTAAATCTTCAAAGAAATATTTTGAATTCCACTTTTCAGACCTCTACATGGCATCCCTTGCTGCCATACTCAGTAATCCAGAGGAACTGACATTCTTGCTTTTCCTCAGGTAGTTTAATTTAATTATGTCCCCTAACTGACTGGAAAAAGTTAGACTCACTTGTGGGGTCCCTTTGGACTTATGAACCCAGAGAATCCCTTGAATTCTGGGGTGGGCACAAACCAACCTGTGAATAGGATCTCAGGAATAATGGAGACACACATAATAAGGAAGAAAATATTTTATGAAATCACAGTCTTACTTCCTTAGCTAAACAGATGTAATAACTAGGTAAAATAGCAGAGTTTTTAAAGAAGGAATATTGGATGACTATCTTTGGGGAAAAAAAAACATAGACAGCCTATTCTGTTCTTCTGTTTTTAGTTTGTTTGTTTGTTTGTTTGTTTTAATTGAGAAGAATAAGAATTTTTCCTGTCTAGAAGAACACATTCACATGTGTTTATCTTCACACAAGTTCTAAGATGATATATTACAGCTATATTATAAACTCAAGGTCAGCGATGGCTTTTCCTTGTCTATGATATCTAATAGTGTAGTACCATGTCCTGGTATCCTTAACTCTTCATTGACCATGATGAATACACCCTTCCAAGGAGGAACCAAGCTATCCTGGAAAAGTCATCACCATGGCTTTTTCAATGTCCATGGCAAGTGACCTATTCAACAAAACTTTCAGTTGAGCTAATTTTTATACATAAACCAGAGTCTGAAGAGATTAAAGAGTAAGTATCCATGAATTTAATTGTTACATAGATTGTTATATGGTTACAACTAGCTCTAGGTCAGGGTTTCAGGATGCTCTTCTCACTCAGCATCAGTTTATATCAGTCTTTCCAGGTTTTTCTGAAGTCGGCTTACTCATTATTTCTAATGAAACAATAGTATTCCATTACATTCATATATCACAACTTGTACAATCATTCCCAACTGATGGACATCATCTCAATTTCCAGTTCTTGGCCATCATAAGAAGAGCTGTGATAAATACTTGTGTACTGGTGCTTCCTTTCCCCATTTTTATGATTTCTTTGGGATACAGACCTTGAAGTGTTATTGCTCAGTCAAAGAGGATGCGGTTTGATAACCCTTTAGGTATAGTTCCAAATTTCTCTCCTGAATGGTTGGATCAGTTCACAATTCCACCAAAAATGAGTTAGAGTTCCAATTTTTCCACATCTTATCCAATATTTATCATTTTCCTATTTTGTCATGTTAACCAATCTGCTAGGTGTGATGTGGTACCTTGGAGTTGTTTTGATTTGTATTTCTCTAATCAATAGTGATTTAAAACATTTTTTCATATGATTATAGATAGCTTTAATTTCTTCTTCTGAAAACTGTCTGCTCATATCCTCTGACCATTTTGTAATTGGTGAATGACTTATATTCTTATAAATGACAAAACAATAAGAATATAAAATAATATACTTAGGATTCAAAAGGAAAATAAAGGGCAGTGAAAATTAAGTCACAATTTTCTCCACCCAATATTGCAGACCTTCCAGAATTTATTCACAGTTCTCTGCCAGGTCTGTGGACCTCAGGTTAAGGACTTCTATGCATTGGAAAAGATGGAGTAAGAGGTTGTCTCAATATATGGTAGAATTTGAGAGATAGCAAACATCTCTTTGCTAAAAATCTCTTGCACAAATATCAGATATTCTGTTAGATGTTCCCACTACTAATTCATTCCTTAATATTGATTCATTTTCTTTTAAAAACACCTATAAAGTGCATGTGTTGTTCATGTAGATTATATATTTACATATGTGTTGCCCATCTAGGTTATGTCTTTCACTTGGGTTTTCTAAATGTCGTTCATAGGGAGACATGAATAGATATATCTGCTATCTCACCTACTGCTCCAAGGAATAATTTGATTCCTTAGAAGACAACAGAAGAAAATACTATTAGGACGGCTACTCTGCTTTTCTCATAGAGGGACTAACAAACTAGAATTACATTTGTTTGATTTCCTCTTCTGAGTATTAATGTGAGTAAATGATTTTTAGATTTGTACTGTTTTTCTGGTTGTCCAGTGCCACAAATTCATATTAAAATGTTTAATTCTCTTTGTTTCAAATACTAATTACACAACAGATGATGACAATGAATGACTAAGTCCATTTATACAGACAGATACCATACAGAAACCAGAGAATTTATATAGAAGGAATGAACTATGTTCCCTAGGAAGAGAGGGAGAGGGAGAGAGAGAGCAAGAGACAGACAGAGAGACAGAGAGACAGAGAAAAGAGAGAGAAACATAGAGACAGATAGGAGAGGGGAAGAGACAGAGAGAGACAGAGACAGAGAGAAAAAGAGAGAGACAGACAGAGACAGAGACAGAGCAAGGAAAATTCCAGTGTCTCAGAGAAGTACAGCCAGAAATAGAAGTGCTAAGGTTCTACTACTTAAGTGCTGCTTCCCACTCTGAGCACATTGGTGCGTACCCTTCCCGTAAAGATGTTCTGGAACCTTATATGTCCTCTCTCAAAGCAAAAAGCAAAAACAGTGTTTCTTTTCTCCTAATAACTTAAGAGAACTTTCCCCCTCACAATTGCACAAAGTACTGAGCATTCATTCTCTTCACCAGTGAGAAGAGTCTTGACTAAGCAACAGCTCTCAGAATATGTCAGGCAATTGAAAAGTGGGTTGCACTACTATTAGAAGCCATGAGTCCAGGGGGATTGAAAAAGTTATGGACAGAAAAGATTCTGGACATGAGAGAAAGAATGAGGCCACTGAAGCCATAGGTAAGTGTGGCAAATAATACAGAGAAGGTTGCAGAAACATCCTGGTATGTATAGTCAATAAAATTGAATATAGCAGTTTAATTTCCTAGGAACTGGTTTATTTTTCTTAAATTTGTAATTCAGGTGGCTGTCAGGAGGTGAGTGGTGGTGCCTTATAAAATTATAAGAACCAGAGTTAGAAAGGACCTTGAAGACTGTCTAAACCAACTCAAATGTTACCTGTGAGGAACCTGACCAAAAAAAAAAAAGTCCAGAGACAGCTTCAAACATTACTTCCAAAAAAAATTAATTTGCAGAAATTTGAAACCAGTTTCTCTAACTCCAAATCCATGGTTCTCTTCATTGCTCTACCTTTGTCTTTCCCCATTCTCCTAAGTAAACATCCCCATGATCACAGCCTCCTCCCCCAAAATATTTTTCTTTCATCATGGGCATAAACTGATGTTTTGGCTATTAGATTTTTTTTTTCCTTTTCAAGGGAGAGAAGTAAAAATTCAGATTGAATATTCTGCTCTGTTTTTATGTAGGTACATACACATATATAATATTACATGACTGTCTTTGCAAGTGATAATCTTAAGATACTGCTGTTTATAGCAGCTTTCTTTGTGATGGCAGAGAACTGGAAATTGCAGGGATGTCCATCAATTAAGAAATAGTAGAACAAGTTGTGGCATATGATTGTGATGGTATACTGCTATGCTGTAAGAAATGATAAGCTCAAAAAAAGAAAAGAAAATATGGAAAGACTTGAATGAAATAATGAAGAGTGAAATGAGCAGAACCAAGAGAACATTGTATATATTAACAGTTATGTTGTTTTAAGAATTACTTTGAGCATATAAGTTATTTTGACTTATAATATTTTATATTGTATATATGTATGATATTATACATAATATTATAATATTTGACTATAATAATATAATATTGACTATTATAAAATAATACTCAAATGACTATAAAGGACATACGAAGAGTGACATTATCTATATTCAGAGAAACATTTACAAAATAATTTACATATATATGTATATATACCTATAATATATATATGTTATATGTGAGGTTCATAAAATATGTGCAAGATTGCAAGTGGTTGTATCATGCCACTGGGAAGTGTTTGACGCCCAGGAATTAGTTGGGTCACGTGGAGGTCAGAGCATATTGCACTGTCCCCAGCCAGGGGATACTGCATTGCTCAAGACTCTCTTGTGTGGGGTTACCTGATATTGCTGATAGGTGTCTCCACACCCTGGGGCCTTCATACCCTTGTAATTGCACTCCCTCTCTCACAATTCTGTTCTTCTGGGCTCTGTCACATGTGGTACGTGGATCTGGGGGTTATATAAGATCTAAGCCTTGGAGATATCTTTGAAGTCTGCCATAGGATATGGCTTTAAGGCTTCCCCATAGAGAGACCTTAATAAACTTTTCTGTTTGGACCTCAGAGCCATGAACTCTTCTGTTCTAAAAGGTACCCTAGCATCATTTAGTTGGGTGTGTAACTGGTTGCCCCTGCTGGTAAGTTAGGGTACTCTAAAAGAGAACCCTGACAGTTATATATGCATACATATATACATACATATAAATAAATACACACACACACACACACACACACACACACATATATATGTCTATATCTATTGATTTATTTTTGTCTAATAGTAGCCATCTCTTGGGGGGAGGGTAGAGAAAAAGGGAAAAATGAACATGAAAATTTTGTTGCATATTTGAAAGGAATGGCAAATTGTACATAGTAGATTTGCAGCTTCATGTGCAATCATCTTTTTATTGTTGTGATATGGGAATGCTTGTTTTATTCCATAAATTAAAAATAAAATAATTTTTTAAAATGATACTATATTTTCTATAATCTTGTCAAGCCATGTGTTTATGGCTTGTAGAGGGCATTTACTTAAATGTAAACTTCAGTTCTTTAAGGCCTACAGAGTCTCTTTATAAGTACCGCAGAGAATAAGAAGTCACTTGGATATTTATTTCAAGTGTGATTCTAAATACTACCTGAGAGTCACATTTCCAGTCATATGCAAACATAACTATACTATTAATTGATTCTCAGCATGGCTAGGTGAATAAGGCAACCACATCATAAAATTATTTTTTCTTTCTATGTAACATAGCCATTTTTTTAAAATTATAGCATACAATATTGTTTAAACCATAACTATCTATTTTAAATGTCCTTTTTATGATCTATTTGAGAATAAATAGATAAAGCCAAAAGCCAAAAATGATGACTGCATATGAAAAGACAGATTTGTGCTGTAAGTTTGTTTTACATATTAAATTTAACCCAGTAGTAATATAATTTCTCTATGTTCCCAGATGAACCTGATTTTGTTGTCTTCGTGGGTTTGTTATTCAGCTTTTTTTGGTTGTGTCTGACTCTTTGCCATTTCCTTCTACAGCTCATTTTAAAGATAAGGACATTGGGGCAAACAGGGTTAAGTGACTTGGCCAGGGACACACAGCTAGTAAATGTCTGAGGGCACATTTGAACTCAGGTCTTCTTGACTCCAGGCCCAGTCCACTGTGCCCATTTGCTGTCTATTGGGGGTATATTTAGCGTTTTATTGACTTTTAGAAAAACTATCACTACCCACTAATTCACATCCTTAAAAAATCTAAGTTCTTCTTTTAACAAATAAGTTCAATTAAAAAAATTTTGGACTTCGGCATATCTATTTAAGAAATGAAATAGCACTCAGCATTTATAGAATTAGTATACAGAAACACAGAATGATACTTTCTCTTGAACCTTCCTTTTTTGCTAATTGCTACTTAATTATGTCAAGGAGAATCAGAGACTTTATATTGATGTCCTTCATACTTAATATTTTACTTATTTACCTGTCATCGTTTGTCACTTTAGTGACCCAGCCTCTTCTAATGAGTTTCATAAATTGCCATTTTCCTCTTATATTAACTAGCATACCTTTTATTCCCCATTCTCTATATCCCCTGCTCTGCCACATTCCCAAATTATCTTAATGTCTATAATTAAAGAATAAAGTTCTGAGAATTCATGGCAGCTTAAGTCCCATGTGCCCTGCCAGCTCTTTCATAATCAGGACAAATTACTGTACCTTGGTTATGCTCAGTGACTGGGTATAAGTATCCCTTTTCTCTCTAAGCCCCTCCCCTCTAGTAAAGATTGTTAATACTAACAGGGCTCATTTAACTCTGAATTGTATATATTGGATTTCTGCTAGATTTTATACTTTAAAGCAGTCTCGGAAAACCTGTAGTCACTCTTAGTTTGTGTGTTTGAGTAGATGAGTGAGAACTTCACTTTGATACTTTTCCTTACCTAATACTTAAAACCTTTTATATGGAAGATTGCCTCTCTCTATACCATACGTAATTTTTATATGAAGCCAGGACAATAATCTCATGCAGTGACAAAATATGGATGGATTGTGATCTGCACCAGAAGTGCCCTCATAGATGAGTGGACCACATATTCCTTAATATGTTCATCAGAAGATTATTTTACACAGGCCATTCCCCACCACAGTTGCAATGCAGAGGAAATTTGAAAAAACAAAACAAAACAAAACAAAACCTTAGAGATTATCTAGACCAACGCTTCATTTTTTCAGACAAGGATATTAACATGCAAAATAGTCATAAGTTAGTCACAGAATTCACCAGTGCCCCTGAATCCATCCATCCATATATATATATATATATATATATATATATATATATACACACAGGTGTATATGTTTAAATACATGTGCATATGCATGTATGTATATATACACACATAAAAGTCATGACTTGATTTATTGCTTCATTGACTATCAATATTTTTAAAAGTGATGAGGAAGATGGTGGGAATAAAATTTTATATATATATATACATATTTTATATGTATACACATATAACATATGCATATGTGTGTAGTGTAGATTAAATTTAATAGTCTATCAAATATATGTATATCAATATGCATATTAACTATTAACATTTTCCTCATCACTTTCTAAGTCTGATAACCAACAAAACAATCAAGTACTGATTTGTATATTTGCTGATTTCTGAAGTGTAAATATTCCGATTAAAAATTTAACAATTAGTTTAGGAACTGGTTCCAGCTGGCTCCACACGCCCTCTGCCTGAATCCCATGGCAATGTTCTTTCTATCACATTGGAAAATGTGTTTTGTTTTTGTTTTTTGCCTAGATTAGCCTTGGCTGGAGCTGACTGGGTTGATTTAAAGATACAGTATACATGCTTTTACAATAACTCTACAGCCCAGCTAGAAGACTGAGTCTTTAGTGGGGCAGAATCAGTAAGTTTGGTGGCAGCAGGGAGGGGTTTCCGAAACTTTGTATTTTTGAGGATGGTTAATATGACATCCCGTCTCGATTGAGGGAATAAAACAAGGCATTTCTGGTGAATGTAGAGAATTAGAAAAAGTCCAAGGAAAGAGGCAGACAGAGGTAGACATCACAGTGAAGGAGCGATAGAACATTTCGCTAAGGAAGCTATGTTTTAATACTCCATGTCCCCATCCATTCTTCGGATCTGCGGTAACAGCATTTGATCATTCCACAAATCCTCCTTAATCATATTCCAATTTCAAATTTATGGAGGTCCCCTGTAGTTAATCAAGTTTTTAATACTTTGCCCTCATTACAGTTACTTTAATGGGTATGTGAAAATATAGGCCTATCAAAAATGATAGCCTTATAGCCTGTTTAATATCTTAAATTGAATATTGTGTCATATTGAATTTGGGAGATTTTCTGAAACAAAAAAATCTTATCCTTTCTAGTTGAATGAACTTCCTTGCATCTAGGGTTTAGGACACTCTAGTAAATTTCTATTTATGAACTTTTTGGGTCTCAGACACATTGTGAAGTGAATTTTTTTTTAAAAGAAATAAACCGTTGCTGTTTTTAAGGCACTCATGAGTAGAATGAAATCTTCTGGAAGAAATGTTTTGAATTCTTGTTTTCAGACATTTTTAATAAGGAGAAATAAATAGCTTTCCTACATCTAAAATCTCCCAAAAGTCACTCTCACTAAGATTCAAACAGGAAAAAAAAAAACAAAGAGATACAATATTCACTATGGAAACTCATGAATAAGTCATGCCCATTTGTCACATTTCATGCCTTCATTCATTCCTCTACTGCATTAAACCAGTTTGATCGCAATATTCTATCCCCTACCTTTGTAGTTTTCCACAAGTTGTTCACTAATGTCTTGATCTCTCCTTACTTCTGCCTTTTAAAATCCTTAACTTCCTTCAAACTAGTTTTCAGCATCACTTCTTATAGGAAACTTTTCTTGATTCCTGCCTTTATCCCTTCAAAATGGAGTTGCTGGTGCTCTTTCCCTACCCCTACAGCAGAAGGGGTTCTGACTTTAGTGTTCAAAAATATGTCTATGAATTCCATCTCTGAAATCTTACATTCTTTGTGACCCTGGGCAAGTTGATTAATCTTCCTGGACTTCACTTGCCTCTTCTGTTAAATAAGGGACAGAATTGTACATACAACAATCTCTGAAGACTCTTTGAGCTCCAACTATATGATCCTTAACCTCAAGAAGTCTTGGTTTGTTAAATGGTGATGATAACATTAATATACTATCTACCTCATAAAATTGCTGAGGAGATCAAATGAGAAAATATATATGAGAGAGCTATGTAACTATAAAGCCCTCTAGATATATGATCTCTTATTGATCAGTACAATCCTTTGTATTGGCTTTCTTCTAAAAGATAAATATGTACCCACACAGGGGAGGTTTGGGAGCATGTTTCATAGACAGCTGTGATTGTATCAGAGTTTAATTAGTGTCCATCTCCCAAGATAGCAGTAGTCAGACATACAGCAGCATAATGAACTAGAGAACTGACAAAAACATCCTTATAACTCAAGATACCAAAAGAAAAAGCTTTGCTTGGAAATTGCAAGTAAAAATATTGGCTTACTAGAGTCCATTCCAGTCCTTATATAGCCCCAAAGATAAGATACTGATGCTTCGCCTGCTGTGCTCTGTGTGTGGAGGAAGGTGTTCAAACTTCTCTTTCTTGATGCTGGAAAGGTGAAAAATAATGACTGATGCTTATATGTCACTTTGGCGTTAACAACCATTTGAAGTTGAGATACATGAAACAACATGATCTAGTTGTTAAAGAGCCAATCGAAGTCAGGAAAAGTGAGTTTCATCCATTTTTTGACACATACTGACTGATTATCTGGGCCAAAATCCTAAGTGTCCCAGCCCAAAAGTTGTGTAGGTAAATGAAGTTTCCTTAACAAAAGTTCCCTATCCCAATGAAATCCTAATTATGGTCCAACACAAAAACTGACAATCCTTATCTTCTTCAGCTGAGTGCAAATGACTCCCTCATCTAAGGTATTTCTTTTATTACACTGAAGACAAAATCTGTCTAATTTGATCCTATTTTTCACTAATACATACAGTCTGCAAAACAAGAATACAGAAACATCACTTAAGGCTCATAAAGTTGCACTCAAGAAATTAAGTACTGAAGTATCCTATTCATACTCCTCCCTCCAACTTTCCTACATACTAGGGTAAGCTAGCACATGTACCCCTATTGAATTATGTTTAAGGTTTTGAATGAGGTGACCCCTTGGTGATGTACACAGCCTCCCACAAGGATTCAAATTAATAGCTTCTTAAATTCCATATGTGTCTTAATGGGTCTGATGGGGCAGTTGGAAAAGTTGAAATGCCCAGATTCACAATAATTCTGCCATCTGTAGTACAATTATAAAATGTGTGATTATATCCTCAGTTAGCAAAAGAAAACTCTAGTAACAATAGGTGGGCATCCTAACTCTATATTCAGAATGGTCATTCCCCCAGAGCTGTGTGGTACATTCATGCCTCCAACAAAAGGACTCAAGAAAATGCAAATCTGGAGGCTGGGCTGCTACTGCTGGTCTGAGAAGTGAGTCAGAACTTCTTCAGAGAAGAATCATGGAGACTGAAGTTGCTGCTGCCATGAAGGCTGAAGAAAATGATTTTGATTTTGAATTCCTGGGAGGAATGATTTTGATTCTGGGAGCCAGCTGAGATTTCTTCTGCGTCCTAGGGCTAGCTGAACTACCAGAGGACTGAGGAAGTGGTTGTAGTGCCAGTATTCTGTCTGTCTCTTTTGATGTTGTTTTGCCAGACTTGTCTGCTGGTGAAGGACAGTGCTGTTGTTGCAGAGGTCCTGGAACCTTGCTGCTGGCTCAGAGGCCCTAAAGAAGGATTGCCTTGTTGTACATTTACCAAAATCCTGGAAGAAGTCCTTGCTGATATTTTCAGGGGTCCCGAGACTGTTCTGCAGGCACAGAGTAAATTGATGAGGACACTGGTAATATATATTATGGCTCTGTTAAGTTTTGTCTCCCCAGGAACCAAAATTGCTGAGAACTTGCCTCAAGTCAAGATGAAGAAAGGACCTCTCCTTGAGTATTGAATGCTGTGATGATAATATGGTTTACTAGTGACCTAGAAGTGGATGGTTTGTGTATTTTCTAATGATTGTACTTAGTGATTAATGATACTTAGTAATTGATTGCTGAATAAGTGCTTATTGAGTTAACTTAGTTGCCCCATGAGTGGAAGACTTTGATTATTGTATTTTGAGATGACTGAATGACTAAGGGGGCAAAACTCCTTAGGGATACCAGATGATTGTTCTTTGTTCTAAATATTGTGATCACTTTGGTGAAAACTATGTGGCCATTTTAATAATAAGCTGTTGTAAATACTATATTGTGATTTTCTGTGATAAGTTGTAATGCTGTGAATGCTGTACCTTGATTTTCTGTGAATGTTTTACTTTGATTTGTTATGGAATAAATAGTGTTCACTATACTGTGTAATCAGAACCTTAAAAGCTGTTCACAGTAGCATTCTTCTGGAAAGCTGCTCATGCGTGGCATTACAGTGGCCGAAGATGCAGTGGGTGACCTTGGTGTCTTCAGTGCCTGACCATGCTCTGAGTTTTCTACAGCTCCTGCTTCAGCCACCTTTACTGACATTGAAACAAATTGTTCTTATCTGCCTGTTCCACTGGGGGGAGTCTTCACATGCTTGGGGCATACATCCTCTTAACTCATCAATGGGTTTGAGGCCTGTCAGTTACCCTCAACCTGGTTAGGTCATCTGCTGAGATAGTTTATGAGGGTATAGATGCATATGCTTCATAGTCTAGGAGCCCCAGTGAGAATTCGGTAAATCAGGTGGACTCCAAAGGTAGATCAATAGTCCTGATAAGGGCTCACAACAGAGATGCTAGTCCTCTGAACATCTCATACACTCTAATGTACTTAATATATACTTGTTGATTGATTAATTTTACCTTTTCCTGTCAGGCAAGAAATGGAGCTTTTGCTACTGAATAGACTCCATAAAATGGTATTAACATCCTTAGGGTAAATAGAGAACAATGTTTGATCCAGGATAGGGAGAATCCCTTACGACTTTGAGATTTTATGGCCACATTCATTTTCCAGAACTGGGTCAAGAAATGTAATAGGACACTGTCCTAGGTCTTTGACAGTTTGTATACAATTTTATTTACACTAAATCTGGAGATTGAGCAATTTCTCAATTCTGATCTTAGCTCTGATTAAGGGTTCTAATTACATATTTATTTGCTTTTCATTTAAGGTCTTGAATTATTCCTTAAACTTTTTTTAATTGCTAAAAAGTTTATTGCAGATAAGTGTGTGGGCAGCCCTTAAAGTTCAAGTGATCCTCCAATCTAACAATGATGATTAATTAGTTAATGGCTCTGGCTAATTGCCTATTAGGACAGAATCATTTTTCTTCTCTCAGTTTTATGAAAAAAAAATGAAGGCTTTCTAGACACTTGGCAAGATTCTCATCAAAATGGTGAAGTGTAAAAGTATCTCTGATAAAAAAATAAAATGAAGCATTGATTGAATGTTATAGGGGAGGGAATCTTGGAAGGATTCTTATTTCAGATTTTTGATTTGGAAAAGCTTGTAGCAGAGATCACTCAAAGTAAAAATTAAATACATCAATAATTCAGGTACAAAACCCATCAGAATCATAAATTTAAAGCTAGAATATAGATCTGGAAATCAAGGTCACATAGTAAGTGGCAGAACATGGAATCATACATTGAGAGCTCATCTAGCTAACTCAGAAATCTAATGCAACTCCCTCATTCAAGACATGAGGAAACCAAGGTTAAGCAACTTGTACAAGGTCACACAGGTAGTAAGTAGTAGATCTGGGATCCACAATTTGGTGGATTAGATCCTCTGATTCCAAATATCTTTCTCTTTGTTCCACATGGTCTAAGGGCCAGAATTCAACACTTCACCAAATAATTTGGTTTCATTTGATGAAAGAACACCTTTGCGAAATTAGATATTTCTTTTATTCTTTATTTCTCTGCCTTTCCTTACCCATCAGCTAGATTAGCCCTACAATGCCTAAACTAATTGGGGCAAAAATTTTTATATGTGTTTGTGTATGTGAATGAATGAATACATAAGATGACTGATTGAATGCATGAATGAATAAATGAATGACAAAAAATATTTGCCAAGTGCTGTGCTAAGTGCTGGTGATAAAAATTTTAAAACTCTAGATTCTCCTTGCTATCAAGATTCTCATATTCTAATTGGAGGAGACAACAAATAAAAGAATGTTAATCTGCAGGATGACTGGAAAGACCTGGAAATCCTAAGAAGTCAGTATCAAGGTCCAAAGGTCTCTACTTTTTATGAGTAATGGGAAAGTGTTGGGAGACTAGAAGACATAGAAGCAGGAAAGGTAGTAAGATCTGAAGGATGTTAAGAAATAGGGGCAGGGTAGATGTTAAAGAGTGATCTTCTATCTCCTAGAAAAGGAATAAAGTTGGTAACTCTCAGCCCATACAAATAGTGGATGTATTCAAGTAGTCTTGATCAGCTCTAGTGGGTCCAGGGCAAGGGGAGGAGGTAAAGGTAAGACAAGGCATAGAAGTCTATTATGCAGTATTAAAGTCATATTTTATTATTCTTTCCACTCATATTGTTTTACTAATTGTGCATATTGTTTTCCTGGTTGTACTAACTTCTCTTTGTATCAGTTTGTATATCTTCCTGTAGTTCTCTTAGTTATTCATATTCACTATGTTGTATGGTACATCAATTGTACTATATTCCTGTAACACAGTTTGATCAACTTTCCACAACTGATAGGGATTTTCTTTATTTCCAGTTTTTGTTTCTACAAAATACAATTTATATTCTTGGAGAGTTGCCTGGAGCACTCTCCAAGTGAGGTTAAGTAACTTGCTCAGGGTCACATAGTCAGTAATCTATATGTAAGTACTACAGGGATTACTAGTCCAATTTTATAGATAAAACTGAAGCCAGAGACATTAAGTGATTTGCTCATTGCCATACAACCAGAAAATGTCAGAGTAGGGCCTTTAAGCCCCATCTTCCTAATTATAAGTTTTACATTCTTGCACTATACCACGGTGCTTTTCAGGAACCTCTTCTAGCATTTAACTCCCTTTGCTATCAGGAAATCTTTCTTCATTATTTTCCTGAACTCCACCACTATTTAATCTAATTTTGAAGTGAGGGACAGCGAAGATGTTAGTATCACTAAGACTTAAAAAAAAATGATAGCTTATTCATTGTCTTGCAAAATACTATTTCAAGGTACCACTACCTAAGTTGAAATTTCCATTAGATTTTGTTTTGGTGACTAAAGAAGGTTCTCCCTTTGGAAGCAGTCCAGTAATAAGAGTCCTATTCATATGGCAGCAACCATACAAGCAAAACCATATATAGGAACCCAAAGAAATAGGAAAAATAACCAGGGCCTGTGCTAAGGATATTCCTAGGATTGCTGGGTCAAAGCAAAGGGAAGGCTACTGTACAATTTTGTTGTGTTTTACTTAGGAATAAGAAATGTAAACTTTAAGTTTTGCTTCAATTATCATTTTCAAAAACAAATAAATTGAGACCACACACCTTGAACAATTTTCTCTTAATACACAATACTCCACTTAACTGAAGCTATTAAAATCTTCTAGTTTATATCATTAAAAGCCAGCTCATCTCTTGCTTCTGAAAAGCAACTAGAAGGTATTGTGGATAAAGTGCCATTTGGGACCTGGAGTCAGGAAGGCTCATCTTCTTGAGTTCAAATCTCTCCTCAGACTCTTACTAGCTGTGTGACACTAGGTAAGTCTTTTCATTTGGTTTGCCTCAGTTTCCTCTTAGGTAAAATGAACAAGAGAGAAGGGAATGGCAAAAAATGGTCAGTTTCAGTCATGTCTGATTCTTTGTGACTGAAAATGACCATTTTTAGCTTCTGAAAGTTTCTGCTATTACCTCTTTCGCACTGAGCTACATAGGAAGCCATCTCATATCTCTGGTCTTCAGATTTTTCATTTGTAAAATAGCTAAATAAGAGGCAACATGACATAGTGAATAGAGAATTGAGTTTGAAACAAGGAAGACCTGGAATCAAGTTCTGCCTCTGACATACACTGGCTCTGTAATCCTGGATGAATCACTTACCTTTCAGTTTTATGAGTAAATCTCAAAATTTGTAAATTGAAAAGTACGTGGCTACCCGTATTAGCAGGGGAAATTTCCTCACCTGGGAGTTCTCTGTACCAGTGAAATGAAATTACAGGTCCAATCAATTACAGGTTCAGTCCCTATACCTAAAATATAGAATTATGAATATATGCACATATGTATAATTGAATACATCTCCCTTTCTTCCTCCCTCCTTTCCTTCCTATCTTTCCTTCCTTTCTTCTTTCTTTCTTTCCTTCCTTCCTCCTTCTTTTCTTCCTTCCTTCCCTTCCTTTTTTCTTTTTTGAGTTTTATTGCACAAAGTGACTAATATGAAAGTGTTTTACACAATTGCACATATATAACCTGCATCAGATTGCTTACCATTTCAGGGAGAGCAAAAGGGAGGGAAGAAGAAATAGAATTTGGAACTTAAAACTTAAAAAAAAACTCTAAATGGTAAAAATTATTTTTATATATAATTTGGGGGATATAATATCATTTTAAAAAAGATTATCACATCTGCCCATCTCAAGATTTTGATCTGCTATTGTTGTTACTGTTCAGTCATTTTAGTCTTGTCCAACTCTTTATAACCCCATTTGGGATTTTCTTGGTAAACCACCAAAGTGGTTTGTGACTTTCTTCTACAGCTCATTTTACAGATGAGGAAACTGAGGTAAATTGGCTTAAGTGACTTGTCCAGAGTCACAGATCTAGTAAGTGTCTGAGTCTGATTTGAACTTGGATCCTTTTGATTCCAGAGCTGGCATTCTATCCACTTTGCCACCTAGCTGCCATATTATGTCATTACTCTGTTGTATTGTTGGTATCTGTTATAAAGGTCTTTCCTTTAGTCCTTTTGTGTGCAAGTTTAATTACTGTCTTCTCCAAATAGAAGTTTAGATTTATTTATAATAAGATCACATGCTAATCTAATAGTGAAGCATACAAAGTATGATCAGAGCCCAAACTCTATAATACCCCAATGCAAAATGCTTTAATTGAATCACAAAGGGGGAAAGCTGTAATCCTATAAATCAGCCTCAAGAATCTGACATGCTGAGAAGGCTTTTCTGGAACTTTTTAATTGCAAGACACAGCAGGCATCATAAGTCTATAAAAAGCAATGAATTTCCTATAAGAAATCTTGTTATGTAATTTAAAGCATTTTGATATTAATAATGCTTTTCACTCCCAGAGCGGTGTCATTCCTAGTGAGTAGAAATCCTTCTGTACAGCACTAGTCCTTAGTTACTCTAGGGCCTAGCCAGGCCAGTTACTCAACTGCTTATAGTGTAATGTTAATGAGGCCATGACCCTCCTCTTGATCAGGATGCCAAATGGTTCATTTTCTTCTGTTCCTTTGCCACACACCCTACCCCCTGCCCCAGGTAAGATTTGCATTTAGGGACTGTTCTGCTTTATTATAGAACTCTCTCACTGGAATTATTTGGATGTGGTCCTCCAACAAGAAGAGCAGTATTTTGTTATTGTTTTTGCACCTTGGTTAACCAGTAATTGGGAGTCAGCTTCTGTTACTGGAGACTAATCAGAGGAGTTGCCTGCATTCTCCTAACAAACAATTAGGGAGATGCCCTTCAGGCTGAAGTCTGAGCCTTGTACTCATCAAGTTGCTTAGAAAATTTATGAAGATTATGAGGCAGTAGTCATATTACCCCTATTTTAGGTATAGTTGAAAGAACCCTAAAACTGAATTCAGAGAACCTGCATTCAAAGACTACCTCTTAAAGATATGACCTCTGTGATTTTGGTCAAATCAAAAACATTTTTCTTGCCTCTAAAGTGAAATGCTTTGAGTAGATAGATAGACTCTGAGATTCCTTCAAGTTCTTTATCTGTAATCTTATGACCCTGGATGTGATCATATCCACACGCACTATTGGTAAACGTACTCAAAACCCACTCTACCAATGAGTCACCATCTTCTTTTAGTTACTATGCCAACACTGCTATTTCCTATATAGAAAATGTATTAGTAGTTGAGAACTTTTCACAGTTGAAACTTACTTAGAGCAACAAGGAGGAGCACTATGGACCATGGTTTAAAAGGATCCTCTACCCACATTGAGTCAAATCATACAGGAACCTCTTTATACATACTCAAACCTTTTTGGAAACTGATTTCTTTTAAAAATTGCTTTGTTTCCTCTTTGACCCTTCAATATTCTTGCCAGCATATTGCCAACCTGGTTTTTTTTTTCCCCTTTTCTAGTTCCCAGAACTACCTGCAGCACTTTGTGGATTGGCATTTCATGATAACTTCCAGATATGTTAGAAAGTATTGAGTAAAGGTGACCCTCATCTTGGTATGTGCAGACACACGTACATCAAATATGTGCATGTGAAAAAGCATAATTTTATCACTCTGAATTAAGTGTCACCATAATCACAGATGACAAGTTATAGTATTAATCACTTGATTAACTTTTGCATCAGCATTTAGGTTCATTTCCATGTTAATTTGGGAAATTGCTCTTTCATTGACATCTTGCTTTCTGTCTTTGCTTACACTGGGATCATCTTTGAAGCAATCAGTGATCTAGTGACTACTTTCGTATGCTGTCAACAGGTAGAGTACCAAATAGAATCTGTTAAAGCAGTGTTGGATTTTCTAACAGCAGGATGTGAGATGTCCAGGTTGCCATGGAGTAGGATGGGGTGAGAGTAAATCCATCAAAACCCTCTCCACTGGGTCATTTTACCAGAGTTTTATCATTGTTAATGAGAGCCTTTGCACAAACAGGTCA
Organism: Pseudochirops cupreus; assembly: GCA_028627135.1. NCBI lineage: Eukaryota > Metazoa > Chordata > Mammalia > Diprotodontia > Pseudocheiridae > Pseudochirops > Pseudochirops cupreus. The sequence continues at coordinate 945 of JAQQSU010000405.1, read as the reverse complement.
CTGTTTCCATACCAAATAGTAGAATCTGACTCTTTTAGAAGAATGAGGAGAGAGACTATTAATGGTACAATTCCTTAAACACTCAGCATACTATACTAATTCTAAAAAGTTGTAGACACTCTACTTCAAGGTCATTATTTCATCTTGTTGGAAGTTTCATATAACCATGGGACTCCAGAAATAACTCTTGCATTCCATGAGGTAAAGATGTGGAGGTTGGTTACTTTTGACTATATTCATTTAAAAATAAGTACTCATTGAGGATTTGTTAGATTTGAATTAATTGAGTTTTGATAACAATAAAGTAGAAAATCATGTTGCATCAAAGGAAAAAAACTGTCTAAGAATAAGAAGATATTGATTCCACCATATTCTGCCCTTGCCAGACAACATCTGAAATATTGTATTCAATTCTAGACAGGACATTTTGGGGTAAAAATTGATGTGCTGGAGAATATCCAAAGGAAAGAAATTATGGGTGAGGAATTAAAGTCCATGTGATGTGAGATTCAGTTAACGGAACTGGGTTCATTTATTCTAAAGAAGAGAAGACTTAGGAGGAATAGGATACATGTCTCCAAGTGTTTGAAGGTATGTCATGTGGAAAAGTGACTTCTGCTTCTTCCCAGAAGGCAGAACTAAGAACTATGGGGAGAATTTTTTTAAAGCACATTTAGATCCCTGAAATTATTCAAACAACCATTACAGGCAGCTAGGTGACATAGTGGATAGAGTGCCAAAACTGGAGTCTGGAAGACCTAAGTTCAAATCTTCCTTCAGACACTAACAAGATATGTGACCCTGGGTGTTGGGGGCCAGTGGAAAATCCTAGTGTTTTGTGATAACACCTGGTCATGTCTTACAATATCTTATCGGAACATATCGTGGCTGGCCAACTTCCTTGCATATCGTTTCCTGGAATGTTTTATCTCACTGGAACATCCT
>JAQQSU010004049.1:0-14187 GCA_028627135.1 Pseudochirops cupreus | reverse complement strand
TTGATACAGGAGTTTTGACTTTGTTGTCTTTTTCTAGTTGTCTGTTTTGATCTTCATTGTCACCTGTAGTACCAACTCAATATTCACAGCACCAGTGACAACTGTAAATATGCTAGCATAGTTCTCAATCACAAAATATATCATACTCTCCATATAGAAAACAGAAAAAATACATTTATTCAGACACCAGAAAACTGAATCCAAAGACCAGCAAGCCAATTCCATCTTCACAGCAAAAAAGTTAACTATAACACCACAGAGAGTCATACCATCCTTTAGCCTTCCCACAAACAAACACAAGCCTAATTGTCTGCTTGCCTGCTCTCCTCTCTCCTCCCTCCATCTAGCTGCTCTGACTCTCAGCTTCCTGTGGATTCTGCTCCACCCTTCAGCAAGTTTCTCCCACTACAGGCTCAATGTGATTACATTCAGCCTATTGGGGGCAGGGAAAATTTTCAAAGCATGGAAAATCTTCAAATTCCCTTAGGCTTATTAGGGGGCAGGGAAGATCTTCAAATTCGAATTACCTTTACATTCAGCCCCAAGATCTTTCATGTCCCTTACATAACAAAAAATACATTAAAAGTATGTTTCATTACATAGGGAAATGGGAGTTTAACAGGTAACTGGTGTTTCAACTGGTGTCAGTAGAACTTTACAACAATGTAACAGGGATAACACAAAATAAGCACATAGAACAATATCTTAGGGTGGGGCTTCAGCACAAGCACCCCATCATTCTCTTCTCATATAAATGAGGTTCAAAATCTTGGAGGAAGGGGCAAAGTTCTCTTCTTCATAGCTACTTCCTGCTAAAATTGGATGTAGAGCTTTCTATACCCCCAAAAGGTCCATTTTAGAAGTAAGTTCTTTAGCTGGCACCCGGAGCATGGTCAACACCAGGTCCAGGGGTGATACATCACAGTTGTGGACAGGGGATGACATTCAGCTTATGCGTTCCAGAATCTTTGGGTGGAGGGTACTATCCTGGAGGAAACAAATCTTGCAAACAAGTTTAATAGATAAAAAGTTCAAAAGAAGTAGATATAGGGTCAGCTGTGCTTCTGGAGTCCATGTATTTACTATCATAGCCTCATTCACAGTAGAATATATGAGTTATGGGTACAGTCTGTTTATCATTTTCTCCTGAATAAACAACTGTTAACAGTATTTGATCTATGTTTTCCAAAATATAGTCAGATTAATATGGGGTCTGTAATCCTGTCTGTGCATTTCTTTAATCTGAGCTGGAGCTTGGCCAACGTACTATTCTCCCTGAGGTGTGATGAACTTGGGTACAAGGATTCAGGAGGATATGTAGGGGCAGTTATTACTTCTCTATTCCATCTAACATTAAGCTCCCTTTCTGATAGATTTTATATAGCTCATCAGTTGGAATACCATCATTTCTTCCAAAATCAACCACTTTTCTCAGTAGAACAGTAAACTATTCTTTTCTTGTCAATATAGTCTGATTTTTAATCCAATAATATATTAACTGGATTATTGTTCAAATAAATAGGGAGTTCTCTTTTAAATATACTCTGGCCAGTCCAAGAGGAAATCAAAGGAAATTAGAGCATCCAGGGGAGAGTCACCAATCAGGCGTGAAGCTTAAAGGAAGAGATAACAATTGATTTGGTACTGACAATAAACACCTTTTTACTCAGGACTGAACCGGGCCCCAAGATTCACAGAACACTTGGCTCCGGATACATCTGATTTCTGCTTAGTGAGGAGCCCTAAGGAAGGTGAGATAAGACGGGCAATCTTCAGCTCTAGGTCTTGGCAGCCCCTCTGTGCACAGGATGGAACCCCAAAACTTTCTAAAAACATAAGTTAGGAATACAAGGCAGCAAAGTCAAGCAATTATTTCTATCTTTTCTCCCCAGCTGAACAGTCTTCCCTTTATTCTGTCTTCACCAGTCCTATGCATTGCAGTCTCATGATCAAAAACTATAACAAAGTGGTGGAGATATCAAAGGAAAGATAGTAGGAGTATGAATAAGTGTGACACCCCAAAAGAGATGGAATGGAAAAGATGGTACTCTCAAGGGCATGCCATTACCTAATCTTAAACCCAGACTAGACTTTACAGCTGAGAGAGATTAGGGTGGTGACAGAGTGTGGGTAGGTCCTGGAAAGGGACTGGGGGATAAGTTCAAACCACCTTCTTAGCTCATGGAGCTAGAGATACCTCAGCTGATCTAGGCTAAGAGGAGTCACAAGTATAATTCAAAATGAACTAAAAATAAGAGTGCTGGGTAAGAGCTGAGGTACTGATCGGGAACAGTCCCCTCCTTTATGAGAAGCTGTGTTAATGTGATAGAAATAAATAGGAAATGGCTATTTGAGTGCAAAAGTCCACTGATGAAGGTTGAGGAGAGGTATCAATGTCTCTTAGGCCAACTGCAACTCTCCAGGCTACTCCCCTTCTCTCTGTGCCTGTTACCACTAACTACACACAGGCCTAGAGGAAAGGCCAGGTCTGACAAAAGCCTCCTCACCAACTCCAAACTCAGCATCACAGGGAGTATGTGAGTGATGAGGATACTGCAGGTGCATCTACTGGGTCTTCTTGGGGGTAGTATGGAGGTGGCAGAAGCTGGTCTGTGGGCATGTAGACATTTTGGGGATTGACAGGGTTGTAATAGGTGCTGGCAGCAGCTTTGGCAGCTTTTGTTTCAGGTGCCAGAGTAGATGGGACATCAGGGCAACCAAAGGGTGGCTCCATGGGTCCAGGATATGGAGGTGGTAAGGGTTGTCTGTACTCTATGGCCCCATTCATCATGGGAGGTCCCGGATAAAACTCAGGTGGAGGTGGTACATAGGGATAGCTTGGAGGGCTTGAGTACATTCAATTGGTAGCTGGCATAGGAAAAGCACAGGCTCCATTGGACATGTAAGAGTACCCATGAACTCCATTGGGACTTCACCTCTGGCTTGGGCAACCACCTGTATCATTCACAGTCCAAGCACAATGGTGCCCCCTGATGCACAGGTCAATCTGTATATGGCTGATCCTGCTTCCCCCCTGCTTCAGGCTTCACTGTTCTTCTGATGTAATTTGAACCAAATACAGGCTGCTTAATCTCATAGTCCTTCATTAGGAAAAATGACATCATAAATGAGTCCTTTCCCTTGGACAGAAAAATAACTCTGTAAAGAGTCAAAAAGAGTCTGCCTTTCTTGCTTCCTTTGAAAATATCTGTAATGTGATCCATGTCACTGAAGGAGAGCTCCACATGATCATAGGTCATTAGAATGTTCTCCGTGTTGTTGACAATCACTCTGCTCTCTGAGTGGTTCCTATTGAATGTCATGGCCGGGCCACATGGACAGCTAAGGAATTGTTTTCTTCAGTCAACTTTTGTCCTTCCTTTCCCAAACTGTTGCCTCTCTCTTGAATTCCTCTCATTTCTTTTCCCAATTTCTCTTCTACCTCTTTTATTTGACTTTTAAATTCCTTTTTTGAGCTCTTCCAAGAAGGCTTTTTGATCTTGAGATCAATTCATATTCCTCTTTCTGGTTTCTGATTTAGACATATTGACAATATTGCCCTCTTCTGAGTTTGTCTTTTGATCTTCCCTGTCACCATAATAACTTTCTATGGTCAATCTTCGTTTTTGCAATTTGTTCATTTTTTGCCTATTTTGTGACTTTTGAAGATCCTTTGCGGTATAAGGGACATTGTCCAAAAATTATTGTGCTGGGGGCCAGGGGCATGCTCACTGGTTTTGTACATTGGATCATAGGTGCTGGCAACTTTTTCACTGAACTGGGGTGATCCAGAGTAGTTGTGACTATTTTTGTCAGGTGCCCAGGACTAGCAACTTGCCTTCTGAGTTGGGACTGGAGGCCTCACTGCTGGCTGCAGTGCCACTGGCCTGCTGAGCCAGTACTGAAGGGCCTCAATTACTAATACTTGCTGTGGCTAAGAGAACGCCCTGGCTCACAGGGACAGTTTGCATATGGCTGCACTCCCCTTTTACATAAATGAGATGGACTTTTTCTGAAGTCCTTCTAAGTTATCTCAGTCTGGAAAATTATTTCACTCTATCTTTTTTTTAGGTGCTGTCCCTATAGAATCTGTTCAGAGGTTTGGTTTATTTTTGTTTCTGAGGGAAACTGGGGAGAGCTCAGCCAGCTTTCTGGCTTTTTTCTGCTATCTTGGATCTGATCAATTTGAGGGTTTTCTAAATATAAATTCTATCTAAATATCTATGTATCTATGTGTCTATGTATGTATGTACGTATGTATCTATATCTATCTGTCTGTCTGTCTCTCTATCTATCTATTGGATATGGAAAATACACTGTAACAATCAGGATATTGGAAAATATGCAAAAAAGTGCTCTTGAGCTGCATCTTAAAGATTAGGATTCTAAGTAGCAGAGGCAGGATAGCATTCCAACCAAGAAAGAAGGGCCTCAACATAAGATACACATGAAAAATCATATGAGGTACAACAAATAGTTCTGCTCAGCTAGAACATATATAGAACAATTTAACTAGAAAATACCTAGAATGAGGGGAAAAACATGCCCTGAGCCTAGAAAGATTGCTTATAGCCAGGCTGTAAAGTATTTTAAATACCCAAAGTAAGAATCTGTAATGTATATTAGAGTGAGTAGGGAATCACTAAAGATTCTCAAGTAGGAAAGTAGTATATTTACACATTCCAATATTATTATCCTATAATTACATGAAGTTTTCATCAGGAAAAGATATGTGGTTGAATCTTACTACTTTTTGAGCACCCTCTAATTTCTCATGGGTATGGAAGACAATATAGAAATATTATTTTTATAATAAGTTATACTGCAAAGTTGCTATCACTCTGATGTTAATTGATGAACCTTGATCGAGAAATAACACCACTCCTGGTGCTCAAGTCAGGACAAAAAGTTTTGATAGATTGGGCTGAACAATTCAGCTTGACTTACTCTCCTCACTACATTTATAATAATGGCATTTGGCATTTAGTAAGAAGTAAGCTAAAAATAGGGCATTAATTCAACTAAGTGTCAGATCTTACATAAAGTGAAATCTAAGGTATTCAGGTGTGAAAGTTGTGAAGGGATTAGTGGTTATTTCCAGCAAGATCTGTAGGCTTACAATGAAAACTTTCTTTAAATAGAAAGTTTAGCAGTATTCCTAAGCTTGATTACTGCATGACCTGCTTCCAAGAGGCTGGGCAGGCAAAGAGTTGTACTATAAAATATTCCAAAGCAAAATTCTTCAAAATTCTGCTAATTAGAATTTGAATAGCATATTTGAATGTAAAGATCCCTGAAAGATCATAGAATTCCAGAGGTAAAAGAGACTTCAGGGTCTCTTTTGTCTATTCTATATTTCTATATCTCCAAAACAATTTCCCATCCCACCAAGTGGTCATACAGTCTTTTCTTGAAAATTGCTGGTGAAAAAAACCCTCTTCTTGCTGAAGCAGATCATTCCACTTGGAGCTATCTATAATTGGTAAGAACCTTCCCGCTTCTGCAAACATTGTGCCTCAAGCTATCAGTAAAGCATATATTTGACTTTTTTTGGTAATATTTACCCCATTTCTCCTAGTTCTCCCCCTGAGGATAAAAAGTGAAAAAAAAAAGATTTACTAGTTCATCCACATAATACAGAAAAACCATTTTATTGTGTTCCTCACAGCCCTACATGAGGGGTCAAATACAAGTTTGTTGACTATTATGATTTAGAGATGAAGAGGATCTTAGTTTCCAACTACTTCATTTTATGGAGGAGAAGAGTGAGTGTTAGAAAAGCCTTATTACTTAGTATAATATCATTGAGTCAGAGATTTAGAACTAGGAGGAACATCAGAGGTCATGTAGTCCAACACCCTCATTTTAGAGATAAAGAAATTCAGCCCAGGATGTTAAGTGACTTTCCTAAGCTCACACAGGTGGGAAACATCAGAGGTGGGAGGGTCACATAGCTATTAAGTGACAAAGCTAGAACTCAATTTAAATATTCCTGATCCTTAATCCAGGGTTTTTTTTTTTATTCCTTCATACTGGGATATTATAAAGTTTTATGAATTGAAGTATTCCCTAAATCTTGTGCTCACATACAAAGCACAGTTCTGTTCAACCTTCTAACCTCAAGGAAATAAAGTGAAATCTAAGGTATTCAGCATTAGTCCCTCAGATTGTTGGGGGTTGATCATTCCTGTGACTTGTCTCCATATCCTTTTCTCTCCTAATAGTGTGTCAGTAACTCTTGAATTTCAGTGCTACTAGAGAAACTATTCACTTTGCATTTAACTCTGGGTAAGGGGAGACCAAAACCTGAACACCTGTACTTATACCTAAATGTTCTAGCTAGGTCACTGTTGGCCTAACAAGCTTTGAACTCAATGGTTTAATTCAGGTTCTTAGACCTGATTTCTGCTAGCTTGTCTATAGAATGGGATGAGTAAAACAGAGCTCATATTTAGGAAATATAGCTAGAATAAAAGTAAAATGTTAAAAATAAATATCAAATCTAAGAAAATTCCAAAAGATTCATGATAGAAAATGCTATTCACATTCAGAGAAAGAACTAGAGTCAGGAGACAGATTGAAAAATGCTACTCTTTCTTCTTTTTCCATTTTTCATGGTTTTTGCCTTTTATTCTGATTCTTCTTTCCCAACATGACTAATGTGGAAATATGTTTAATATGATTATACACATATATCCTATTGGGGAAGTGGGAGAGAATGGAAGGAGAAAAAAATTAGAACTCAAAAATCTCATAAAAATCAATGTTGAAAACTATATTTACTTTTAATTGGGAAAAATGGAACACCATTAAGTGGGAAAAAATAAATATCAAAGATATTTGATATGAAATACAGGGATATGAAACTCCATATATACATACAGATGTGCATTCTCCCTCTTTCTCTCTCTCTCTCTCTGTCACCAGATACATGAATTTAGCTGAGTAATGATTGACACATAGCAGGTTCTTGATAAATGCTTGTTGACTGATTATACTGAATACTCATTTTCTTCTCTTCATACAGTTAATGTTTCATCTTCTCATATTGCCAATAGAAACAAATAGCAGGAGGCCGATTGTCAATCTTTTGGTAGTCACTTAAAAAGATAATATGTCAAAGGAGAGGGTGATCTATGAGATATCAATATCACAACCTATCTTTCTGCTGAGTAAGAAAAAGCCATGTAGGATAAATTAAGAAAAGAAAAAGAGCCCTAGAGAACTACATCAGAGCTTTATGTCTCTGAGAGACCATTATGAGATAGCTCTTGCAAATGATTATGTTTTGAGCATTTTAAAAAGTCATTGTAGAAGCCATGAACTATATAAATAATTTAACCAGACAATATTTATAATTCAGGTTCATTTTTCTCTTCATTAAAGGCAACATTTAGGCCTATTCTCTGACTCATGAAACAGTTCAGAAAGCAGTTTTTAATGCACAATATATCCAAAATTAATGATTTGGGGGAGGTTACTGGTAATTTTAAGTGTCTACCTACTTTGATGCAAAATTACTGGGTTTGTCTTTTTGGGTTTGTCCAGATGTTATCAAGTGCTGAAGGACACACTTGATACAAATAAGACTACCCAGTACTTAATCAAAATATTTTTAGTTGAGTCCACATGAACCAAGAGAAAGCTTAAGAATAGACTTCACTAGGCCAAAAGGTAGCAGTAGCCAAGGCATGGATCAAATTCCTACAGAGGCACATATTATAAGAAACTTGTATGGTCATTTATTCTGAGAATTGACCTAATGGAAAATGCTCTTGAACCCCAAGTTCATACATAAAGTGTGTGTGTTAGGTGGAAGTTGAGGGAGAGGGGAGGAGGAGGCACACACATAGTTTCTACCTAGTATAACACCAGAATCTACCTTTCTAGAGAAAAAGAGAGGTTTTCTGGGTAGCTCTGGCCCAGCAAGGGAAGGGAATTTGCCTTATTGACAGCATCAATTTTGAGAATTTTTAAGTTTTTGAATTTGAGTATCAGAACTTGTAGAAAAATAATATTTCTAGTACAATTTTTGAGAAAGTATACTTGTTGGAGAATCATATAACCCCTGTGACTGAAGAACCAAAGTCACATCGTGGGGAGAAAACAAATAAAATAAAAACTTGCTAGGTTGGGGTGGCTAGGTGGCTCAGTGAATAGAGCACTGACCCTGGAATCAGGAGGACCTGAGTTCAAATCTGGCCTCAGACATTTAACACAAAAAACTTGCTATATGACCTTGGGCAAGTCACTTAACCGTAATTGCCCTACCCACCCCCCCCAAAAAAAAAGAATAAAAGAAAAGAAAACTTGCTAGGAAAGCTGGGATGCAGTTTGGTGGAAATTATATTTAAGCCAATCACTTCTACTCTTATACCACAAGAAGCTAAAAACAGAGAGAAGAACTAAAGATGGATATCTTCTACAACTGTATATGAGAAAGAATTTTTAAACAACATGAGATAAAGTATATACTAAAAGGAAACAGACAAGTTTAATCCCATAAATTTAAGATGTTTTTACATGAATAAAATCAGTGAAGGTTACAATTAACAGAGGAGGAAAAATATTTAGTTGAATATTGTTGATAAAATTTGTCATGCAAGTATACATGGAAATGATATAAATACATAACATCAAGAGTTGTTCCTTAATACATAAAAGTCCAAGGTAAAAGAAGAGTTTTAAAAAGAATTGAAAATTATGACATAAACATATTCAATTTGAGTAATCATAATAGGAATGTAAAATTATGTGATTTTACTTATTTTATACAGTGAAAATTAGTAAAGATGAGAAATGAGTGAGAATGGCAAGTGTTTTTAACTGTACAAAGTCTAGCATGCCAAGGGACTTTTGGTAGGGATGTGAAATGACTCCAGTTCAATGTAAAATTATGCAAAAAAGAGACTAAACCATTTGCTCCCAATTACTGGTAATGTACCCCCAAGAAAGAAAAGATAAAATATATTCAATATATCATGACTTCATATAATATACATATTCTTCTACATATTAAAAATATATATTGGTAGCATCATTCTGTGGTAGTAAGTAAAAACAAAGTAGTTATTCAACAGTTTAAGAAAAGATGAAAAAGGTTGAACATAAGGAAATATTTCTGTTTAATATGGAAATATGAACATGAGAAATTCAAAGTAACATGGAACACTTGTAATGTAATAGAATAATGAACTGAATAGAGCCCAGAAAACAATGTACAGAATGACTACCCAATTTAAATGAAAAGATTGCCAAAAGGAGTCAAAATATTTTTTCTTTTAATTAAAGATCCTGGAGAGCATAAAATGAATATACTTTACCCCTTCATGGCAGAGAAGTGGAGGACTAGTTGGCCAGCAGGTTGTACATATTGAAAATTGTTGTCATTGTAATGAATACAAAATACCTCATTGGAAAAAGAACTGACTTGGAAAATTAATCCAAGAGAGACCATGTAAGAATTTTTGATGTACCAGAAAGTCATGATAAAAAAAGAGCTTAGTCAGTGTCTTTCAAGAAATTATCAAGGAAAACTGCTCTGCCATCCTAGGACTAGAGGATAAAATAATTATTGATAGTATCTACAGATCACCTCCTGAAAGAGAAGCCAAAATGAAAACATCAAGAAATATGGTAGCCAAATTCCAGAAATACCATGAGAAAATACTGGAAGAAGTCAGAAAGAAATAATTTATATATTGTGGAACAGCAGTCAAAGTTACACAGAACCTAGCATCTTCTTAATTAAAGATTAAAGGACTTGGAATATGATATTCTGGAAGGCAAGGAGCTTGGATTGCAACCAAGAATCAACTACCCAGCAAAACTGAGCACAATCTTTCAGGGTAGAAGATGGATATTCAATGAAATAAGGGACTTCCAAATTTTCCAGATAAATAATTCAGAGCTGAACAGAAAATTTGATCTTCAAATATGTCTCAAGAGAAGATAAGTAAAATAAGTAATGGAAAACAAACAAACATGTGATTCAATAAAGATGAACTGTTTACATCCTCACATGGGAAGATGATACTCATAACTCTTCAGAAGTGTATCTCTATTTTGACATGTAGAAGTGTTGTAAATACACAAAGCGTGTTGTTATAAGTTGAATTTGATGTAATAATAAAAATAATTAAGGGGTGGGAAAATATTGTTCTGGGAAAAAAGGAAAGGAGGAAGCACAACAGAATAAATTATATCACATGAAGAAGCACAAAGGCCGATTACAATGCAGGGAAAGGACAGAGGGAGGCAAGCATTATTTGAACCTTACTTTGATCCGATTTAGCTCTGATAAGGAGTAATGTACACAATCAATTGGGAACAGAAATCTATCTTACCTTATAGGAAGTAGAAGGGGAAAGAAAAGGCCATGGTCTGATAGAAGACAGGGCAGATTCAGAGAGGTAGTGATCAAAAGAAAAACATTGGAGAGTAGGGAAAAGGTGAAAGGAGAGAGAAAAGCATAAAATGGGAAAATTAGGATGTAGAGAAGACAGTTAATAATCATGATTTTTGACTTTCAAATAAAGAAGCAAGAGAAGCATGAAAATGTAAATAGGAAAGAGAAATCATAAGGAATTTAATAAAGTTGAACTCTTTACATTCCTTCATGAAAAGACAATATTTGTAACTTAGGAGACTTTTCTCAGTATGAGGATAGTTGAAGAGAATACACATACACATGTATATATGTATGCATGTATGCACACATGTATATGTATGTATAGGTGGGTATATATGTGTATATATGTATTTGTGTACATGTGTGTGTATATATATATATACACATACACACATATACACATGCAGAGGGCATAGGGTATGTTCAATATGAAGGGATGATATCTAAAAATCTAATTAAAAGGTGAGAGAGGAATATATTGAGAGAAGGAGAAAGGAGATAGAGTAGGGTAAATTATCTCACAAATTATCTCACAAAAAAAGAGGCCAGAGAAATCTATTACAAAGCAGGGGAGAAGCAGGGAGGTGAAAGGGAATGAGTCAACCTTACTCTCATTGGTTTTGGCTTAAGGAGACCATAACATACATCCTCAATTGGGTATCTTACCCTATAGGAAAGTATGGGGGAAGGGAATAAGAGTTGGGGTATATAGAAGGAAGGGTAGATTGGGGGAGGGAGTAGTGAGAAGCAAACACTTTTGAAAAGGGACAAGATCAAAGGAGAAAATAGAATAAATGGGGGGTAGGATAGGATGGAGGGAAATAAAGTTAGTCTTTCACAACATGACTACTATGAAAATGTTTTCTATAACTACACCTGCATAACTGATATTGAATTGAAGGGGGGTTGGTGAGGAGGGAAGAAGAGAGAGAATCTGGAACTCAAAAGTTTTAAAAAGAAATGTCAAATAATTGTTTTTATATGCAACCAGGAAATAAGATATACAGGCAATGGGGTATAGAAATCCATCTTGCCCTACAAGAATTAAGGGATAAGAGGGTAAAAGGAGTGCTAGGGGGATATATGAGAGGACAGACTAGGGGAAGGAGTAATCAGTATGCTTGCAATCTTGTGGTGGTAGGTAGGGGAGAGATGGGGCAAAATTTAGAGCTCAAAACCTTGTAAAAATGAATGCTGAAAACTAAAAATAAATTTAAAATTCTGAAAAAAGAAAAAGTGAATCCAATACTATATAAGTTATTTTGAAAAATAGATGAAGCAAAGGTCCTACAAAATTCTTTTTATGATACAAATATGGTGCTAATACCTAAACCTAGGAGAGTCAAAAAAGAGAAAGAAATTTATAGAACAATTTCCCTAATGAACATAGAGGCAAAAAATTTAAATAAAATATTAGCATAGAGATTACAGCAAGTTAGCATGAGGATAATACATTATGACCAGTTGGGATTAATACCAGGAATGTAGGCCTGATTCCATATTAAGAAACCAATCAGTATAATTGACCTTATCAATAACTAATTCAACAGAATTCTCAACAAAGGCAGAAAAAAGCTTTTGACAAAATGGGTACATGACTTAAACATAAAGGCTAATAATATGAGCAAATGAGGAGAGCAAGGAATATTTTTCCTGTCATATTTATGGAGAATGGAAGAATTAATGACCAAGCAACAGATAAAAACATTGTTAAATGAAAAATGTAAGATTTACATTAGATTAAATTAAATTTAGATGGTTTTGCTTAACAAAGCCAGTGCAACTAAGATTAGAAGGGAATCAGAAAGCTGGGAAACACGTTTTACAACTAGTGTCTCTTATAAAGGCCTTGCGCTAAAATATATAGAGAACTCATTCAAATTTACTAGAATACAAGTCATTCTTGAAGTGATAAATGGTCAAAAGATATGTACAAATAGTTTTCAGAGGTAGACATATAAGCTATCTATAGTCATATGAAAAAAATGATCTAAATCACTATTGATTAGAAAAACGCAAATCAAAACAACTACATCACAGCTATCAGATTGGCTAACATAACTAAACAGGAAAACAGTAAATGTTGGAGATGTGGGAAAATTTGAACACCAATTTATTATTCATGAAGTTATGAACTTATCCAACCATTCTGGAGAACAATTTGGAACTATGCCCAATGGTCTATAAAACTGGGCATACACTTTGAACCAACAATACCACTTCTAGGGCTGTATCCCAAAGAAATCATAAAAATGGGAAAAGGACCCACTGATACAAAAATATTTATAGAAGCTCTTTTTGTGGTGGTCAAGATTTGGAAATTTGAGGGGATGCTCATCAATTGGGGAATGGTTGAACAAGTTGTGATATATGAATGTTATTGAATATTACTGTTTCACAAGAAATGATGAGCAGGCGAATTTCAGAAAAGTATAGAAAGTCTTACGTGAATTGATAATGAGTGAAGTGAGCAGAACCAGGTGAATATTATTCACAGTAACAGTAACATTGCATGATGACAAACTTCGATAGACTTGTTCTCAACATGCAAGAGTATAAGGCAATTCCAAAAGATCCAAGATGAAAAATGCTATCTACATGCAGAGAAAGAACTATGGAGTCTGAATGTAGATCAAATAATACTATTTTCTCTCTCTCTTTTTTGTGTGTGTTTCTTATTTCTTTGGGATTTTTTCCTTTGGTTCTAATTCTTCTTTAAAACATGAATAATGTGGAAATGTTTAAAAAGATTGTATATCAGATTCCACATAGTCTTAGGAATTGGGGAGTGGAGGGAGGAGGAGAATATTTTGAATTATAAATCTTATAGAAGTGAATGCTGAAAACTAAATATGTATATGTACACATATACACATACATTCATATATTTGTGAATGTATTCATGTTTATGTATCTATATGTATATATATACATACATATAGATATATGTATGTATATATATATATATATATATCAGTGTGTATGTGTGTGTGTGTGTGTGTGTGTGTGTGTGTGTGTGTGTGAATAGTCTATAAAAACATCAGGAATATCTTTTATGACATTACCATAAGAGAATATGCAAGCTTTCACAAATGATTTTTCACAACAGACTACACACTCTACCATATAAATGATTAGACCAATCCCTTTTAAATGACATGAATTTCACTGAGAATATTCAGGAGTTTGATGACAATAATATTAGGTCGTCTTAAAAATGGAAAATCTTCAGAGAAAAAAGATGGTGGCACAAAAAAGAGGAAAATGCCATGGGCTACCCCCATAACCACCTCAAATACCTATAAAACATCACTCTAAACAAATTTTAGAAGTACAGAACCCACATAGTGACAGAGAGAAACAAATCTCCCACTGAAGGCAGTCCAGCAGGTTGACAGGTGGGGAGTAGAGCCCAGCCCCATGTGAGCCTGCAGTTTTAGCCCCAGGGCAGCCCCAACCACCCATGGCTGGAGCATTTGAGAGAGTGGATCACCAGCAGCTTTGGCAGTTTCCAGAATTATCAACCCATAAATTCCAAAGACAAAGTAAAAGGTCAGTTGAAGCAGTGGCCCAGCTATGCAGCCAACTCCACATGGCTGCTTCAGAGCTCCTACCCTTCAGATCACAGGGGGGTTAATCGACCATTAAGATGCTAAGTGCTCTTGCCTTAACCTACCTTGATCTGGATCATGGTCTAGGCTGGTCATCCTGAGGTGTATGACCAGTGAGCCAAAGCTAGTGGGGGCTGTAGAGATGATACCCTCCTGATAGCTCCA
>JAQQSU010004048.1:0-14187 GCA_028627135.1 Pseudochirops cupreus | reverse complement strand
TGGTTCCTCGTAGCCGAGCTGACTTTAGTGGGAAGTATCTTTGTGTGCGTTTTGGAGTTCCAGGATTGGTTTAGAGTCCTATTTTATGGGTATTTTGGGGTGGCTATGTGAGAGCTGCGATATGTTGCTGCTTCTACGCCTCCATCTTCGCAAGCACTCGATATGTTGTATTCTAAGATCCCTTTCACATTCTATGTTCTACTGTCATGTCCCTTCCAGGTCTAAGCTGCAATACTCTAAGGATGTAGTGGGCTAGGACTCAGAGGAGAAAGAAAAGAAAGAAACTCAGAGCAGGGGTATGCTACAGCCAGCCTGAATTGCCTAACTAGAGCCCATTGTTAAATTTTCAATGTGAGCATTTACACCTTGTAAATAGACAAACCTACAAACCAGAGTTTGATTTGTTGTTTTGTTGATTGTCTAGATTTAAGAAAGTAATAGAAAGTAATGCAGATTAAACGTAAAGTTAAATTAAAATATATCCTGTGTCCATTTTTTTGGTGGAGACCTGGTTGTTAAATATTTAGCAACACATTCCTACTTGGAACTAAGAAATAGTTATGAGACTTTTTCTGAAGGGGTCATAGCTTCCTCTAAGGAGGAAGCAACTATTTATGCTCCAACAAACAATTGATATGGATCCCCATGTGTGATCATACAGGATAGACAATCCGGTAAAGATCAAAAGAGGAAGAAACAAGTATTAGTGGTTGATGACTATATTTAGGCTTATTGAATCAGTCAGTTATTTGTTAACCCAGTAGTAACAATAGAGAAACAGGCTGTCTTCAGGAACTATGTGTCCAAGATAGGAGCCATCTAAGACTAACAACTATTTGCTACTTCTGGTCATCTAACTGGTCAAAACTGACATTCCCAGAAAACATGTTTAAAGAGTATGAGGTCTTGGAAGAGGAACTAAAGGTCTTAGGAGCACAGGTGATGTTTTCATCAGTCTTACCAATATAAGAAAAATGAACAGAAGACAAAGGTAGACTTGGGATATACGAAGAGCTGGTAAAGAAGAGCATGTTTAAATGAGTAGGATGTTTTTAGCTTTTTGTGTTTTTGGGTTTTTTTTTTATTTTTGGAGGGGGAAGGTAAGGGAGTGAGGGAAGAAGAGGAAAAAGAGAATTTCAAATTTAAAGGGAGCCCTTTGAAAAACTGGAAACAAAAGAGAGGCTGAAAAGGAGCCCTGTCTTATAGTTGTGTGCTCCCAATGGCAGGTCAGCACATGTGTGTTTACACATGCACACATATACATACAATCACTCAAGCTAGTTCATGCAGTCCAATCCCATCATTTGAAAAGTGAGGAAACTGAGGATCAGGCAGGGGACAATTTACCCAAGATCATATACAGGAAGGTAATGGCAGAGTTAAGATGATATTGTAAATTTCATAGAAACAAAAGAGCTGGAAGGAAACTTAGAGACCATCTAGTCTATGCCAGGGTCCCCAATCCACACCACCTTCTCATTTTACAAAAGAGGAAACAGACCAAGAGAAGTGAAGTCAAGGTCTTCTGCGTTGTAAGTCAGTTGCAGAGCAGAGACTGGAACCAAGGTCCTTCCACTCCAGAGCTAATGGTCCTTCTATTGTGATGCACCATGTGAGAGAAAAAGAATTTAGTAATGGACCTTTGAAGACCTGGCTACCTTCACAGTTGTTTAGTGGAAAGGGTGAGTTGTTTTTGTTCAGTGGAAAGTGCATTGTTTAGTGGAAAGGGTGTTGAACGGGAATCAGAAGGCTTAGAATGAAACTCTGGTTCTTCTACTTATTAGCTGTGTCACAGTCTTATAAATCATTTCATTCTTCCATGTTTCAGTTTCCCCATCTATAAAATGGACATAATAATACTTAACCCTCACTTACTTCACAGGTAGTTGGGAGGATCAAGTGATAAAATGTTTTTTGAACAAGCATTTATTAAGCACCTACTATGTGCCAGCCACTTTGTTAAGCACTTCCTAGATACCTCATTTGATCTGCACAACAACATTGGGATATAGATACCATTATTATACCCATTTTACAAGTGAGAAAACTGAGATAGACAAAGGCTAAGTGGCTTGCCGAGGGTGACACAGATTTCTGAGGCAATATTTGAATTCAGGTACTGCATGACTTAACATATAAAATGTTTTGAAAACTTTAAAGACTATATGTGTGTCCAGAATATTTATCTATAGACCTATTCTCTACAACAAGTTTTGCTTAATTACTTGGTTATTTCTCTAGCATTGTAATGAACTCTTGATTGGTTATGGATTTCATCTATGCTGATGAGCTTTACTTCCTCACTGAACAGGAAGAAGGGAGAGGATTAGATTGCCTTTGGGAAATTATATACAACTTTTAGTGACTCAAAGCTTGAAACAAAGACCCATCTTTTTAACATCATGTAGCAGCAAGCACCCTAGCATACCCAGGATGACTACTAGCACAGTTCTTAGATCTGCTTTTCTAAAGGAAGGTAACTCAAAAGAGGTTAACAATCTTACTTTATTCAATCAAACATATATCATTTAACTACTTCAGGGGAAAAAGTCAGCACCCTGAACTTCAGAGAATACAAATAGAAATTACAACAGAAAATAACACATTTCAGCAGACAGGGCATCCAGTTGTCTGACCATTACATCCATACCTAGTTAGTTACTAGAGAGGGAAGGACCAACATCTGGGTTTTCAAAGCCTGGGGGCTCAAGGATGCCCAGAGTCTCCTCTGGCCAAATCATACAACTCTTCCCAAAATGAGCCCCAAAGCAAAACCTCATATCAGGGTATATATAGCCTTCTCCTGGGTCAAAGAATATCACAACCCTCATGACCCACAGCCCAATCACAAAGTAACAAGATATGGGCATTCCTGAAAAAATATGTCTCTTGCCACAGGCTTCATCTGACCACATTCAGCCTATTAGGGGGCAGAGGATATTTTCAAATCAGGGAAGGTTCTCAGATTCACTTAAGCCTATCAAGGGGCCAAGGGGCAAGGAAGATCTTCAGATTCCCATTACACATCAATATTTTTTTGGAGATATAATCTTAAAATACCACAGTATTTGAAGAATTAAAGTTGGGGGGGGGAGATGGTCACCCAAGAGACAATGCACAGCATATGATGAGTATGAGTCGTCTGTAACATTGTCATGTAAGAGTTTCCCAAGAGAATTAGTATGAAGGGTATCATTAAGAAAGAATATGACCAGGAAGGAAGGTCAGAGTACCTTCTAACTTCATGAAGTGGATAGAGGCCTTGCAATAAGGAGAGCTGGGTTCAAGTCTCAACCCTGATGCATAATTGGCTGTATAATCAAAGGCTAGTCAGAAACTCCCAGTGCCCTAGGCAACTTTCTCAGAATACAATTTAATTATGTGTTGCCAATCTTCATTAGAGGAGGTAATTTCAACCCCAGGAACTTTGCATACCTGATAAAATCACAAATCTAGCTCAACCACTTCCAAAAAAAACAACAAGAAGTTACTTGTGATAATAGATCATGGATGAGCTGCAACCTCCACCATTTAGAAAAAATATCTCAATACTGATGTAGTCAAGTAAAGAACACTAGAAATGCCAGCTATTGTTATTATAGGCTCAAAGGAAGTCATCATTAAATAGTGATATTTTCAGGGACAGTTATGGAAAAAAACAATTTTCCATGGGGGATTCTCTGAGATCATTCCATATAGGCATTCATATGTTCTCCATAGTCAGAGGGCCATTCCTGCTTCTCATTTATCATAACTAACCACTTCTTTCACCCCCAGTGGCCAAAACCCAGCCCTTTCAAACTGTAGGATAATAGAGTTCAGTTTCTAAGTATTTATGAATTCTCTCTACTTCTCTAATATCCCATGGCTAAGCAGCAGAGACTTGGAGTTGACTTGGAGAATAGACTGAACATACTCATACGTTGTTGGAAGATTTGTGAATTGATCCAGCTGCCCTAGAAAACAATGGGAAATTACGCAAGAAAAATCATTAAATTGTACATATCCTGTGGTTCAATGATTTGACTGCTGGGTAGACACCTGAGGAAATCAGTGAAAGAAAGGTTCCACATTTAACAAAATCTTTATAGCACTCTTTAGGGTAGCAAAAAAAAAAAAAATGAAGGGCAAAGTAGGTGCCTATCCCTTGAGGAATGGCTGAACATAGGATATATGAATGTATTAGAATATAGTGTGCTGTAAGAAATGAAGAATATGAAACATTCAAAGAAATGTAGAAAGATTTCCATGTAATGATGCAGATATACACAAGGACTAAAATAATTTAAATGGAAGCGTCACTAATCGGTGGATTAACTCAGATTAATTGTATTGAAAAATCTTAGTCCTAGATGTAACATTTATTCTTATTATTGAGAAAGAAGAGAATGACTATGGTTATGGACTGTAGCCTAATTTATCCCACTTGGTTGCTTTGTAAATGCTTAACTATTCTTTGTTACAAAGGTGGTGTGTATGTGTGTGTGTGTGGGGGGGAATAACAATGATGGAAAAAAATTTTTTAAAAAGAAAGAATTTAAAAAAGAAAAAAATTGGCCAAATTAGGTCTTTTCTCCAAATTGAGGGTGAATCTTTAAATTTTTCTGATTTGGCAATCAGATCTTCTGTGGTTTGTTTTGGTTCTAGCAAGCATTTTGAGAAATATTCCTGGGCATTAACAGCACGGCCAATGTGCATTTCCATAGTACTTTCTAGTTTTCAAAGGGCTTTCATGTGTATTATCTGTTTTGATCCTCACTACAACTCTCTGTGGTAGGCAAGATGAAGGAACCAAAGCTATAAAGGTTGTGATTGGTTCAGGGTCACACAGAAAAAGATTAGAAACCAGGTTTTAAAAGCCTCAGCCCTGTGGTAGATAGCAAAGATGTTTCTCCAAGATAAACTCCTAGCTCCCAACAGTTTGGGTTCTTTACCAGTGTTTTCAGTAAAATAACACATATTTCAGTAAAATAACACATTGTGCCAGCACAAAATCTTTCTATTTTAGGAATTCTTCTGATCATGAGAGAATGAGTAACCACCTCTGAACTCTTTCCTGTTTCCATTAGAGAATGTATTTCCAAAAGGGCTCTTTCTGTGTTTGTTTCTTTTTCATCTTGCACCTAAGACTGCAATACCTACATTCAGTTCCCATGGTCTCCCACTCGCCTAGTGTTCTCAGTGTAAATAATGGAACACATTAGAGATACAATTTAGGAAGAGGAGTCACCCAGCAGGGCACTAAGAAAATTTGAGAACTAGTACTGCAAAGGCTGATTATAGGTATCATGAAATATATGGAGCCCATGATTTCAAACTCATAAAACTCATTTCCCACCATCAATTTTTTTTAACCTAAATAGCAGCAGCTGTTTGGATCCCCAGCTGGGAAGAGGAAAAGGTGAAACATGATCAGCCCCTTCCTAACATGACCGAGAAAGAGAGCTGGAAAGCGAGGCTGGACACAATTCAGTTCAATAAATATTTATTAAGTGCACACAGTGTGTAAGAAGGCAATATGTTAAGGGCTGGGGATAGAAATATGAAAAACAATATTGTTCTTGTCCTCAAGGAGCTTACAGCTTAATTTTGGGGGAGACGTCAAGTAACTCTGAGATATGGTAGAAATGGTAAGAAAGGAGAGTTAATAGAAAATATTGTCCTGGAAGTCAAGAAAGGAGGAAGAAGCATCCAGAAGGTTATTCAAAGAACATAGATTTTTCTTTTTTTTTTAACATGGATTTTTGAAAAATAATAATAGTAAAGCTTTACTTATAGTAAATAGGGCATATTTGGTCATGGATTAGGCTGACGTTTAGGATCACAGATTTAAAGCAATTTATTCAAATGCTATCTAGTCCAACCCCCTTCATTTAACAAATGAGGAAACCGGAGCCCAGAGAAGTAAAGACTTACCCAAGGTCATACAGTTATTAAGTTATTAATATAATATTATATGTTAATATAGATATTAAATTATTAAGTATCAAACCCCAGACTGGGATTTGAACCCAGGTTCTGTGACTGAGGATTTACTACTAGTAACATACTATTTTTGTGAAGAGGTGGGTGTGTAAGTTAACATACTTAACAAAAAAGATTTCTAAGCACTTGAGTAATTTTCATTTTGCAACAAGCCATCATAGGATTCTTGCAACTAGGAAAGTAGACTGAATGACTCTCACCTACTGATCACAAATGAATGTAATCCGCTGGGGCAGTCTGAGCCAGTGAGTGGATAGTTTTGCTGTTGGAGTAAGGAGAAGCTAGGTTTGCACCTCATCTCTGATATTTACTAGCTAGAAGTCTTAACCTCTCAGAGGCTCAGTTTTCTCATGTTAAATAGGGAGGGATAGAAGCAATTATATGGTGTCTAATATGTGCCGGGCGCCATGCTTTTATGAATTATGTCTCATTTGATCTGCATAGTAACCCTGATAGCAGATATTTGTGTTATCTCCATTTTACAGTTGAGGGAGCTGAAGTTCAGTGACTTGCCCAGGGTCACTAAGCTAGTAAATGTTTGAGGTATGATCTGAATTCAGGTCTCCAGCCCCACTGTACCATGAGCTGCCTGAGGAAAATATTACCTTTGGTACTTATCTTGTGTTAGGATTTTACTAAGTCAGCCTCTAACCTGAGAATGAGGGAACAACAGCAGGCCAAAGAAAAAGTACAAATCAGGAATTCTCCTGATCAGAATTCCACCTTGCTGAAGCGAAGACAGAGATTATATACATAAATCACAAGTGGGAAAAGAGAGGAGAAGATGGATTACAACCAATGATTTCCCCCCCTCTGGGCTTGAGCAATTTCCCATGACAAACCCACAAATGGAAGACAGTACAAGCATTCTGGAGTCCCATGGGAGCAATATTGTGTGAGTCCTTGGACCCCTAGAAGCCCCTGAACTTTCCCACACTGGCTTTTCACCTAAAGTATCTGGTCTATCCCAGTCCAACAAGATATTCAATAATTCTTTTAACTGCTCTTTCACTGCGGCTCTCTGACCTCTTAACTCCTTTTGATTTCTGCACCTGGACCACCCCAGGCTATTTACCATTCCTCAATCCCATCCAGCACTTGTCACTGTCTTTTCTTGAATATAAGTACCAATTTTATACCTATTAAATTTGCATAGTTTCCCTAATAATCTCAGCCCTGCTCCTATTGGCAACCCAATATTGTAGATTTACCAGGAATTTTGCCTGCCTTAATGGTGTTATAATAAAACCTCACTATTCTGACTGAAAGGAGTGAGTGGTTTAATTCTTTCGAGGCACACCTCCCCTGTACCCTTGCATCTTGGGGTTCCCAGCACCCCAAGCCCCAACAGGACAAGAGTTCTGTGATGTGAATGGGTTCTACAATCTTTGATTCCCTTCACTTCAGGTACACAGGCATAAGGATGCCAGTGATTGTGAGCCTTTTCAAAGTTTGGTTGATCATTTAAAGCTGAATTGTGAGCTCTGACTCACAACTAGAAAAGGCAGGTCTTAAGGATTCTAAATTATTAGTATATTCAATACACATATCATATAAGATTAATATAAAAATAATAATTCCACACTCTTAAGGAGGTTGTGAAGCTCAAATAGTATAATGTATGTAAAGCTCTTAAAAGGATATATAAATGTCTTTTATTATTATTATTATTATTATTATTATTCAGTGCCCCCCCCCAAAAAACCCACATGGGTCAACATAACCTATCAGTGAAATATATCAATACTATTGGAAAAATAACTTTTAAAAAATCACTTCTTTACTGTAGGCCCAGCACAGAGAGTCTGGAGAGAGTAATGGGAAAGTAGACTGGAAACGTAAGTACCAGGTTGTGAAAAAGTTTAAATGCCAATCAGAGGAGACTATATTTGGTCCTAGAGGTGATAGGGAATGATTGGAGATTAGTGGGGGGGGGGGGGGTTTGAGAGAGAAAGAGAGAGAGAGAGAGAGAGAGAGAGAGAGAGAGAGAGAGAGAGAGAAAGAGTTAGAGAGAGAAATGATCAGGTCTATACTTTAGTATTGCTCATGCATTCTCTCCTTAGGAATTGATCAGGTATCTTAATGGTTCAGGCAAGTAAAAGTCCTCTAATGAACTAAGTGAGTGTTACATACAATCATAATATCATGGGGTTTAGAGGTGTTAAGGCTTTAGGGATCGTCTAGTCTAGGATTTCTTAAGCTGTATGCACATTTTCTGCAAATTATAGTCTTAGATATTGGTCTCTGGGGGGCACTAAGAGGGTAATTGACTTGGCCAGGGACACATTGCCAGTAGCAGTCAGATACTAAACTTCAACACAGGTTTTCTTGACCCTGAGGCTAGTTCTCTATCCACTATACCAAACTGCCTCTTCTTATTCTTTCCACAACCTCACAGAGTCCCCATTTAGGCACTACCGGGAACTAAGGAAAGGAAAGAAAGGAAGAGGAGAGAGAATAAAAGAGTAGAGAGCATTCTAGGTCTTGTGGGAGTTAAGGAGTTACAAATGGAACTTTACACTGTTTAAGGACATACCAAGTATCAAAAGAAGTAGGGTCTGGTCAGAGAAGAGGAATGGTTGCTATGAGATGGGAGACATGACCATCAAAGAGAGAAAACAAGAAAAATGAAGATATTAAGACAGAGAGGAAAGTAAGCATAAGACTGGGGTCCTGACTGCTAAATATACTAGAATAGAGACCTGCCAAGTTTAAATGCATATGTGCCTGTGGGTACACAGGGTGTGGGGTGGCATGGTCTGCGTGCATCACAGGAGACTGAGAGTGTTTCATGCTCCTTGCCCCTTTGGGGACAGGCAGTGGAGAGGATGAATGCTAGGGATTAGCAGGTGCTTCTCAAATGGGAAAAGGTCCATCTGGCCAACGTGCAGTGCCTCAATTACAGGGATCAAATGAGCAACTTTGAACTGACTGACATTAAGCAAGGTCCGGAGAATACCAAAGAGGAAGACAGTGTACTGAATAATGATGAGTCAGCCTGAAATAGCATCTTGTGGCAAGTGCAAATGACCCCCAGCCTCACTACCCCTCCCAGACTCTCAGCTGAAGCCGCCAAGAGGGTCAGAGAGGCATCATAAGCTTCGTTTCTGCCTTTGGAAGCTGCTTGTTTCTGTTTCTGTTGCAAGCTAGCCAATTTGTGGAGCTCATCCAGCCACAAAGACCTTTGTAGTGTTGAGAAATAAGGCTCAAGACTCTCTACTCAGTTCTGATATCCAAAGACACAACTAGGATGGAGTGACCAAGGCTTATTTCCAGAGCACTGAAATTTAGAGGGTACTGATACCACTTGTAAATTTTCACTAACAATGAAACAAAGGAGGCTAGTACCTAGTGAACAAGAATAATAAGATGGGGCAGCTAGGTAATGGAGTGAATAGAGCTCCAGCCCTGGGGTCAGGAGAATCTGAGTTCAAATCTGGCCTTAGACACTTCACACACTTACTAGCTGAGTGAACTTGGGCAAGTCACTTAACCCCAATTGCCTTGCCTCCTCACCTTCAAAAAAAAAAGAATAGCTAGATATGCTAAGAACTCTCTCCTCCAGCAAGGCTGCAAATGAACTGTTCATGGTCTGTCCCCTGGAAGCAGTCTACCTAGTTAGTTTATTCATAGTGTCCCAGGGCACACTTGCTTGCCTTGGCAGTTACAGCCCTACTTGCTCCTGCCTTATCCCCCTTCACTAATTTTCTGCCATTGGTGCTAAGTCCCAAAATTGCTACAGTTATGCCTCTTTCTGATAGTCTGTCTAATTCCCCATGATAGTCAAGATGGTCTCTGCTATGAGGTGTAACAGAAGACTGAAGGGAAAGTAGAGACATACCCTGAGGAGTTTGTAGCCACTCCAAAGTAAAGGAGAAGAAATCCTCAGAGAAAGCTTCTCCATCAAATAACCATCCTTTTGATTGCTCTGGAGAAAGTAAGAAAATACAAGTGAGGAGATATATCTATATCCAGAGGTGTGCTCCTACTGGCTCAAACTGAGCTGAGTGTTAAACTATGTGTTTGTACCTCGGAAATTGGCAGATGTTACAAGTCAGCCTTGATTTATTGTTTGGTTGGTTGTCTAGAATTAAGAAAGTAATGGAGAAAATGCTAACAATGAGGGTTAGACTTAAAAATGTGTTTAAGGTACATTTTCCCCTCAAAGAGCAATTTAATCACTGCTGGCATACTGTCCTCCTCCTTCTTTCTTTCTGAGTTCACAATCTTTTCTCAGACACTAATTGTATGACCCCTAGATAATTTGCTTAATAATTTTCATATTTAGGTAATGAACAATTTTCCACTCCAGCCCTAATTGTCATATTCCCTGACTTCGGATCACTCCAGTCAGCATCCATGTTACTTTGTCCAGGAATTTGTGAAAAGTTGGGGTAGAGGAGCGAGGCATCATTCAACAGCAACCAAAAGGGAATTAAATGTAACTGAAGGAGTTTGGATGCATTGTAAAACACTCTTCTTGGAAATTCAAACCCCAACTAAGATCAGTCGGCATTCCATCATCTGTAATTGTTCCCAGTTACAGCAGGAACTCCTCCCTTACAGAGATCAAAGCGCCACACAGGAATGAAGTTTTCAGTCTTGCAATATTTGCAATGTTTCTGTCGCATTGTGGTGCAGCAAAGATTTCCTGTTATCTGGAATATTTCCAAGAGGGATATCCTGCTCTCGTTTATACAGTACTCTTCGAAGGGAACTTTTCTCTCCAGGCTCATATCTCCCCTACATCATGTGAGGTCAGTGTGGACTGAGACCTACTTTTACAGGAGGGGTAAATAGAAGCAGGGAAGAAAATGGTTGTGTTAAAGCAACACAGAAGGTGGCCAGTAGCATCAACCAGTTAAGCAGGAAGATTTCTTTGGTTCTCTCTTCTCTGCTTTATCCATCTGACCATACTGCCCCTCTCATTTGTAGGTGCCTTGAAGAACTGCATGGGAGTCAGTATGAAACATATTTTGAGAAGACATTGGTATAATCTGATTTTAGACACTAGTGTGTGGGTGGGGATGAAATTTTGTTATAGTAATTCTTCTTGTAATACAATAATATGATCATAAAGGCCAATAGATGCATGCATGCGTGTGTGTGTGTATGTGTGTGAGTGAGAGAGAGAGAGAGAGAGAGAGAGAGAGATTATAATTTTTTGGCTTGGCATTCAGTATACCTCCTTTTGAATTATAGTTTTTCTTTTCCCTATAGGGGAAGCTAGGTAGTACAGTGAATAGAGTCCTGGGCCTGGAAGACCTGAGTTCAAATCTGGTCTCAGACACTTACTAGCTGTGTGACCGTAGGCGAGTCATTTAACTGCTGTTTGCCTCAGTTTCCTTATCTGTAAAATGAGCTGGAGAAGGAAATGGCAAACCACTGCAGGGTATTGACCAAGAAAATCCCAAATGAGGTCAAAAGAGTCAGACACAATTGAAACAAATGACCTTTCCTGTGGGCTTCTAACATGAATATGGTTCCTCTGAATAAGAAATATTGAAGGCTAAGGAAAACTGGAGAAATCTCAGAATCTAAACCTTAGGGAAGTGTGGGTGGCTAGCAATCAGTG
The DNA here is from genome assembly GCA_028627135.1 of Pseudochirops cupreus. Lineage (NCBI taxonomy): Eukaryota > Metazoa > Chordata > Mammalia > Diprotodontia > Pseudocheiridae > Pseudochirops > Pseudochirops cupreus. The sequence goes on along the minus strand of JAQQSU010004048.1, from coordinate 2,627 downwards.
GCCTGAATTGACCTTTGGATGAATGGAATACAAGCCTTACTGTTCCTAAAACTGGTACGTCCGGCATATTCTTCCCTCTCAGTAAATATACCAGAACTTCTGGTACAGTGACCTTCTCATGACCCAAAAGAATTCCAAGGAACTGGACTCTCTTCACTCCAGCCCACCCCTTGGTCACCCAGAGGGATCTTGAGTTGGGACATCAGCTTCCCTGTACCTAGAGATCAGGCTAAACCTCCCCGGATGTTCAAGGGAAAGACAGAGGGGAAGGAGGAAGGGCTTTGAAGAGCTTTAGCCAAAGACACATTCTGTATTTGTCTTTCCTTTATAAAGGATTTTTGGTGAATTGCTAATGAAAAGATAACAAGCCTCCAAATTGATGACTAAGACCCTTGGGAATGTTAGAAGGGACATTAGAACTCATCTCACTCAATCCCTTTACTGTCCAGATGAGGAAACTAGGATCCAGAGAGAAGGGAGACTTGCTCAAGTTTGCCTAACTGGGAAGTAGCCAAGCTGGCATTGCAACTTACATCATGCAATAGTGCTAAGTATAAAGTTAGGAGAGACCTGAGTTCAGATCCCACCCACGACTCATACTAAAACAAAGCCTTTTCTGCTGTCTCCTTGATGTCAGTGGACTTTATAGCACCAAAATTCCAATGTTATTCCATTTCCCTACTTTTAGAGACAATCGTACATACTAGATGTTGTGCTATCATTGCTGGGTACTCTTATGTTAATCCTAGAATGGAAGCCATCTTGAGAGATCATTCAGTCTATCCCTGCCTTTGGACAAAACCACATTTAACCTCATCTCAGAAAGAGGAGAATCTATCCTTTTAAAAAAGGAATCCAAACTTCAAGGGACCAATGCAAAGTGAAGTAAGCAGAACAAGGAAAATACTATCCATAATGACTATAACATACAACAACAAAAAGAAAAAACTAAAAGTTGCATAATAATGGTCATACTTGACCCTGAAGGAGAGATGAAAAATCCTCCCGCTTTCTTTGAAGTGGGAGGGACTATGGGTGTAGAATATAGTGTATACAATCAGACTTGGGTGATGTGTCGATTAGTTTTACCAACTTGCTTTTTTTCTTTACTCTTTCATGGTTGTTCTCTGTTACAAGGGGTAACTGTCTGGGGAGTGGAGGAGGAGGAATATATTTGGAGACAAAAGTGATATAAAAACAATAAATCAACAAAGAGTGGAATAATAATAATAATACTTTCTAATAATATATAATGCTTATATAACACATACTATGAACTACCAGACATTAAGCTAAGCATTTTATTTTTTACTTACATTTTAAGCTAAGCACTCTACAAATATTACATAATTTGAGCCTCACAACAACACTCAACACCAGGAGGTGGGTGCTATTATTATCCCCACCTTACAGATGAGGAAACTAAGAGGTGAAGTGACTTGCCTAGGGTCACACAGTTAGGAAATATCCGAGGCTCAATTCAAAATCAGATCTTCCTGATTCCAGGCCCAGCACTCTATCCACTGAGCCACCTTACTACCAAATAAATAAAAAAAGAATGAATGAATAAAAAAAATTTAAAAGACCTTGGAAGAACATCCTTCCTTCTTGGTCACCCATTCAAGATTTGAAGGGCCTCTAATTTGCTCTATCTGCAGACAGCATCTTCCTTCTTTCCACTGGCCACCATCTTACTCTTCCCACTACAGTGGCCTTGGTACACCACAACTTGATACACTACACAAGGACCTAGAATAATCTGGACATGGAGTTAGCCAGGACCTATGATCTCTCCAAAAGCCACCTAAGAACATAGGAGACCTTTCATCACGGTGGGCAACCCGTGCTAGTAAAAGAGAGACCATTGTCACCTCCTTTCCCACAAGTGATTTCATGTCACTATCAAGACCACTGGCTTTTAGAAGAGCTATATTTCAAGAAAGTATGACATGTCCTCCAGTGGCTGCCTTTGAATGTTACTCTGCTGGGTTTGGAGATGAGCATGGAATGATTAGTGTAGAAAGAAGGTTTCAGAAAACAAAACAAAGTGTCACTTTGCCCTCAGGTTCTCAAAAGGGATTCTAAATGTGCCTTTCTTTCATTCCTTCCCTCCTCCTCCCCCTGCCCCATTAAGGTTTACTTCATGAAACGAATTTCTTCAACTGAGTTAATTAGCTTTTGCATGGAGGAGGGCTTCTTAGAGGCTAATCCAACCCCTTCATTTTACACATGAAGAAACAGGCTAGGGAGGTGAAGTGCCCTACCCATGGTTACACAGCTAGGCAGTACCTGGGTCAGAATTTGAACCCAGGCCCTCCTAGAACTAATGGTGTTCTTTCTACTACTACAATCTGCCTGCCTCTCACATATCTGTAAAGCAAATCCCATTTTTCCACTGTTTTCCTACATAAAACTAAAGATACATTCCTGTAGAGCAGCAGTTCTCAATCTGTGGGTTATGTTCAATTTGTAACAATGAAAATACATCCTGCATATCAGATATTTACATTATGTGAAGCAGCAATGAAAGTAATTTTATGGTTGGGGGTCACCACAACATGAGGAACTGTGTTAAAGGGTCGTGGCATTAGGAAGGTTGAGAACCACCTCTATAGAGGAAAAAAAAA
>JAQQSU010004047.1:0-14187 GCA_028627135.1 Pseudochirops cupreus | reverse complement strand
TGCTATATGTTGCTGCTTCTACGCCGCCATCTTGGCTCCGCCCCCCCGAAAATAACACTTTTAAAAATAAACTATCCCAAAGGGCAAAAGAGGTCCAAAAAGTCAATGAGGAGAAGAATGCCTTAAAAAGCTGAATTGGGCAAATAGAAAAGGTGGTCCAAAAGCTCACTAAAGAAAATAATTGTTTAAAAATTAGAATGGAGCAAATGAAAACTAATGATTTTATGAGAAATCAAGAAATAATAAAACAAAACCAAAAGAATAAAAAAAAATAGAAGACAATGTAAAATACCTCATGGTAAAAAAAAATTTACCTGGAAAATAGATCCAGGAGAGATAATTTAAAAATTATTGGTCTACCTGAAACTATGATAAAAAAAAAGAGCTTAGACAGCATCTTTCAAGAAATTAACAAGGAAAACTTCCCTGATATTCTAGAAACAGGGGATAATAGAAATTGAAAGAATTCACTAATCACCTCTTGAAAAAGATCCCAAAAAAGAAAACACATAGGAATATTGTAGCCAAATTCCAAAGTTCCCAGGTCAAAGAGATAATAGTATAAGCAGCCAGAAAGAAACAATTGAAGTACTATGGAAACCCAATCAGGATAACACAAGATTTAGCAACTTTTAAATTAAGGGATCAGGGGGACTTGGTATATGATATTCCAGAGATAAAGGAGATATGATTAAAACCAATAATCATCTACCCAGGAAAATTAAGTATAATAATTCAGGGGGGAAATGGAATTTCAAAAAATAGAGGACATCCAAGCATTCTTGCTGAAAAGACCAGAGGTGAATAGAAAATTTTACTTTGAAATACAAGAATCAAGAGAAACATGAAAAAGTAATTAGGAAAGACAAGCCATAAGGGACTTATTAAGGTTGAAGTGTTTTCATTCCTACATGGAAAGATGATTTTTGCAACTCATGAGACCTTCCTCAGTATTAGCATAATTAGAGGGAATACACAAATACATATGTGTGTATGTACACACATGCATGTGTGTGTGGAGAGAGAGAGGGATAGAATATAGTATATAATCTCACATAAAAGAGGCAAGAAAGAGCTTTTACAATAGAGGGGAAGAGGTAGGAGGTGAGAGGGAATAAGTGAGCCTTACTCTCATCAGATTTGACTTAAAGAGGCAATAACACACTCAATTGGTTATGGAAATCTATTTTACCCAGCAGAAAAGCAGGGTGGGAATAAGAGAGGGGGGGATAACAGAAGGTACAACAGGTTGGAGGAAGGGGATAATCAGTAGCAAACACTTTTGTAGGGGGACAAGTCAAGGGAGAGAATGTAACAAATGAAGGGCAGGACAAGATAGAGGAAAATGTAGTTAGTTTTTCACAACATGACTGTTATGAAAGGGTTTTGCATGGTTGCTCATGTATGACCTATATTATATTATTTGCTTTCTCAGTGAGGGTGGGTGGGGAGGGAAAAAGGGAAAGAATGTGGAACTCAAAAATTTAACAATGAATCTTAAAAACTATTTTTTCCATGGAACTGGGAAATAACATGCAGAGGCAATGGGGTATAGAAATCTATCTTGCCCTAGAGGAAAATAGAGGCGAGGGAAAATAGAAGGGGTAGTAGAAGGGAGGCAGATTGGGGGAAGGAGTAGTTGGGGTGCATGTTGCCCTAGGGTGGGGGGAGGGGAGAGATGGGGAGAAAATTTAGAATTCAAAATCTTGTGGAAGTGAATGTTGAAAACTGAAAATAAATGATATATGCCTATATGTGTGTGTGTATATTTATGTATATATATATGCAGATATGTGTGTACATATGTATGTATTTATGTATACATATATGTATACATATATAAAATGAAGATCCAAGAGATGAAGAATAAAAATAAATGGTCTTTTGTTCTTGAGATATCTACATCATTAAGAGGACAATTTTAGAATAGAGTTAATGAAATTTTGGGGGGGGGAAGGACAACTTTAAGCACCAGTTGGAGTCAATTTCTTTTTCTTTACAAACTCTTTGTACTTTTGATTACTTTTGTCTGTTACCTTTATTCTATATTTTGAGGGTGAGGGTTTTTTAAGGAGTATGGTTGCAGCAAAACAGAAAGGATTGCAAAGTGGTAAGAGGGCTGGTGTAATGCACTTTTGAAAGTTCATTATAGAAATGAATAGAAAAGCAAATGATAAGTTTTTGATAAACCCACAAACAATGCTTAGCAATAAGAAACATCATTGTATGATGCTGAGTGAATTGAGCAGAACCAGGAAAATATTGTACATAGTAACAGCAACATTGTGTGAAGACTAATTTTCAAAGACTTATCTCTTCTTAGCAATGCAAGGATCTATGAGAACTCAAGAAGGCTCATGATGGAAAATGCTATCCATATACTGAAAAAAAAAAAACCAACGACCACAACTATAGTCTAAATGCAGATCAAAGCATACTATTTGAGTTCTCCCCCAACCCCCACTCTCTCTCATTTCTTCTTTCTTGCTGTTTTTCTCCCTTTGGTTCTATTTTTCTTTACAACATGACTAATGTGAACATATGTTTAATATGAATGTATATGTAGAACCTATATCAGACTACATGCCATATTGGGGTGGGGGTAGGAATGGGTAGAAAATTTTGAACTCAAAATCCTATGGACATGAATGTTAAAACTAAAAATAAATAAATGATATTTTTTAAAAAAGAAAAAAAATCCCATGACATATTGAGTTGCATTAAGAGGGATAAAGTTTCCAGAAACAGGGAGTTGATTATCCCATTGTACTTGCTAGATTTTTGGTAGACCTCATCTAGAGTATTGTGTTCAGTTCTGGGCAATATAGTTTTAACTAGAGAGTCCAGAGGAAGTACAAAAGAACAGTGAAGGGTTGAAGGATTTGGGTAAGGTTAGCCTGAAGAAAAAAAAAACTTACAGGAAACCCTAGCAGTGTTCAAATAATGAAGGCCTGTCATATGTAGGAGTGATGAGATTTGATCCGTCTGATCACAGGGGAAGAATCAGGAGGAGGAAATTTTAAAAAGATGTCAGTTTAAGCTTGATGCTGGGTGAAAAATCCTAATAATTAGATCTTTCCAAAACTGTAAGGATTTATGTTGAGAGGTGGTAAAGACCTATTTAGAGGTGTTAAAGTTGAGCCTGGTCAACTAGTGTTGGGTACGTTATAGAGTGTTGGATCTTATAGAATAGATTCCATCATGCATGAGTTGGATAAAATGGTCCCTGAGGTACCTTCCAACTCACAGATTCTATGATTCTATGAGATGTCTGAGGTTTTCTTTCATCACCACCACTGTCTGTGTGTGTGTGTGTGTGTGTGTATGTAGCATGCTACTTACCCAAATCAAAAAGATTCCTAGATATGACTCTGTTGTCCAAAGTAAAGGTGTATCACTTGTCTTTATCCCCATAGTGTTTTTAAAATTGTTATTTAAAAAGACATTTGTGTATTATGTTTGCAATTCATTGCTCACTACTAACTCAATAAAAAAGTTTTACCTATGATTTATTATAACCCTCTCAGATATATAATTCATATATGATTATCCACATCTCACATATGAGATAACTGGGATAAAACAGTTAGTTGACTTGGTGGTCATAGAAGCTGGTGTCAGGGAAGATATTCTAATTCCAGGTTCTTTCCACTAAACATTGGTTTCCCTAAATTAAAGTTTAGCATTATAGGCTGTCAATCAGACAGTAACCACTTTTAAACAACTGCCAAACACCATCTAGAATAGATTCAAACCAGTTTCTTGAAGCAGAAAGACTCCAAACCATTCCTATTGAACCTGATCCAGACTGAAGGCAATTTTCTCTTAGAACAGGTTAGTAGAGAAGAATAAAGTATTTCAGAATAATCCCATTGCTTACTGACAAAGGAATTACCACAATGCCAACATATCATACCAAAAAATTGATTCTTGTCCTGTTATTTTATTTAAGAAAACAGCTATTTTCTCTCATCCTTCTTGGCCTCTGGGATAAAGAAAAAAAAGACTACCTCTAGGTGGCTTTTCCCTCTGTTGGAATGACAGAGGTAGGGAATAGAACCAAGAGCTGGAAGGTACCCAGAACAATTATAATTCAACTTCTTCAGGATACTGGGAACTTTTCCCACCTTTTGGCAAGGTACAGGGTTTTTTTTAATTGCCAAATTGGGCTTTTGTCCATCTCCTTAGGCAAAAATGGTTCCAAAATAAGGCAAAGAGTTCACAGCTCTTCTTTGTAGAACCATGTTGGCATGCTGAATGGAGTTAACTTATGCAATTTAATTTGTGCAATTTACAGACCAGATCCATTTTTCATTAGTCATTAAAATGTCATTAAAAAAAAAAACTTTTTAAATGGATGGCCAAAGAATTCATTCCCTAGAGCCCATTCTTTTGGTAATGAGCCTCTTCATACTCATACAGGAGTAGTGCTCATAAAATAAGTAGTTTGTCACCAGGACCATCACTTAAAATCTTTCCCTGCTTGGTAGAACCTTCTGTAGCTTTCACTTATTTGAAATTGCCTCTGAGAACTCTTTCATATTTATGACACAATGACTAACCTTGACAGGATTTATTAATTATGCATTGTGTTTTATTGTCCAACAGGTTAATTCCAAATCAGTTGAAAGATACTGAATTTGGAGTAAAGAGACGTGCATTCATATCTTTGCCACTGTCAATTGATCAGAGACTTGAAATTGGTCTAGACATCTCTTGATTTAATGAATCAAACACATTTTAACTTTGGGTAGGAGGAGTTTTGGATCACTTTGTAAGATGTTAAGGCCATTGGATAAAGTGAAATCATGCCACATAGCAAATGTGCTACAATTGGATAAAGAAACATGGTCAGGCCCAGTGGGTTTTGTATAAAACAGTAGACCAGTTGGTGAACATAGAAAATTTCAATATTAAGAGAAGAGAAAGCAGTCTAGCAAAGCCTCTGAGAGGAAATTATTTGTTAGGGAAGAAATGAGCATTGGTGTCCTCTCCCTATTCCTTAGCAGAAAGAAACTATTTGAATTTGAGAAGTCTGAAGTATTTGGACTTTTCCCCTTGATGTCCTAGCAATACATCCACAATAAGTGTGGCCCGCAGCAGTATCTGCACAGTAACTCAAGACAAACTAGGTACACTAAGGAAATAGAACGTCAAAAACTATAGGAGCCCAACAATAGCAATAGCTAAACTATATTTAGTGGGGAACACCTTCTGGATTCCTGCAAAAAAAAATAAGTTTCAGAAGTTGTGTTATCTACATTCCCTAAGAGTGAGCCCTCTTTTCCCCTGATCTTTGAATACATTTGTGGAAGAGTCTGTCATAAATATTGTAAAGGGAATATTTTGTATTAACTGTTCTCAGTCTATTCATTAGTAAATATACCTAATTAAAGAAAGTCTGGTTAGATAGTTAATATCAATTGTTAATGATTGGGGGAAATATATTAGCAGAGTCTCGTGAGCTGTAATATTAGAAAACCACTTCTAAGTCCTCAGGACTTACTCTAGAACCCTATTGATACCAGACCTACCCTTCTGAGTAGTGATTAAAAGCGTAGCTCTATGGCACAAATGAAACATATATAAGATCACAGATGCCAGCCCATTATCATACATCTTGACAACTCATCTGCGGCTTTGCATAATACTGGTTGAGATGATTACTTCTATTGTCAAACTCAGTTAAATTAGAGCAAGGGGGAATTTTACAAGTGTGTCTTATCTCCATGAACCCCTCTTCAAGAGTCATAAAATGTGCCTCAACTTAGAGACACCTTCACTTCACACTTAACTTTGATAAATCTGACATAAGAGAATAATAATGATAATAATAATGATGATGATCACTAGTTTCATTTATTTTTTAATGAAAAGATAGTCTGTAATTTTACAATTGCCTTAAAAAATATAACCAACCACTCAATTCTACCAAAATAGTCCAACCAGCTGTGCATATATAGTAAAGCCTCTTCATGAGTCTTCAGGTGTAATCCTCCCTACAGGCAGTTTTAGAAACACAAGTTGTGAGATTTACTGATCTAGCTCATGATTTTTATCCCCCCTGTAATAAAATAGGTAACCTCATTTCCTAATTGAAGCTTGAAAAGAGTCCGGGGAGCCAACATTCTGAAACCCTACTCAAGTAAAGCTCTAGGTAATTGGTCCGGGATATTGGCACAAGCTTTCAATCAAATCCTGATTCTGGCATTGAGGTGGATTACTTGATGAAAAGAAAAGTGCTGCAGGTGGTGGAGTGCTACACAGAGTGCCTGTAGTGTTCTGATTCCTGCAGTGTGAGGCAGAAACAGGGTTGTGTTAATTACATTCATTTTTGATATTAATGTGCTGGGCGAAAAAAGGAGCAGAGGGAAAAATAGCAACAGGAAGCTGACATTTATTTCTTTTCCTCAAGGTGGAAACACACTTACATGAATGTATCAGAGAAAGAAAGTAGCTGCATGGTGTGAGGAATGATACTGAGTTTGCTGCTATAATGTTGGGAAAAGGCTTGCAAGCGCATTTGTCGGGGAAAAAAAACATGAATTAAAAGAAACGTTCATCTCTTCTTATGAACTTCTACAGTAAAGGAAAGAATTAACACTACATAAATATAGTCTTGATGCTGTTTGTAATTTTTTTAAACATAAATGAAGAAAACAAGCCTCTCCCACCCCATGCTCTCCAAGAATTCATGTTCCCTTGAAACAAGACAGATGACATGAAACATTCTAATCTTGGTTCTCTCCTTGCTGTTCTTGCCATTTACTCCAGTCAACAAGCATCTGTTAAGCCCTTGCTATGTGCCAAACACTGTGCTAAAATGTGAGAATAAAAATACAAGCAAAAAGAAAGGCAGTACCTGCTTTCCAGCTACATTCTAATGGGAAGAAAGAACACAAAAAGAAGCTAAAATCGTGGGGAGGATCCCAGTGGGCTGAAAAGAGAACAGAATGATAGAGAAGTTTGGAGCAAGGTATTCTGGTGGAAAATGAAGAGATGGCTGGTCTGGGCTCTTTGCTTAAAGTGAGGAGAAGGCAAAAAAAAAAGATAATATAATTGGGGACAGGGAGAGTGTTTGCTTTATTTTGTTACTATTTGTTTTGTTTTGCTTTTCACAGATACAATTTCCTGAAAATCAACTAGCTGGTTACTTTGTCCTACTCCTCTTGGTTTAAAGTAAAGGGATGGCTTCAAATTAGTCAACCTCAAATGAGATTCTGTGGACCTGCATATTTCCCCTCCCCCCCCAAGGCAAGGGTAGACTCAAAGGACCACCTTCATAGCACAGATAGACCAATGGGATTCCACAAAAAGAGTTTCAGCTTTTGTGGAACATGGATAAAAAGGCAATCCTACTTTACATATAAATCTATTAGTTATCAGCCTATCATTCAGTCAGTAAGCATATATTAAAATACTGCATAATAGGTGTGAGGCATTATGCTAGGAACCAGAGATACAAATGCAAAGAGTGAAAACATCCCTAATTCCTAACTTACAAGGGGAAGACAAGTCTATGTGAAAATGTTTGTAGCATAAATATAATGTTTAATAAACACAAATATATCCAAAGTAGACAGATACATATTAATTTAGGAAGAGATTCACTAACATTTAAGAGAATCAGCAGATGGTGCTTAAGTTTCATCTTAAATGAAGAGAGAAATTTTTGAGGCAGAGATAAAGAAGAGGATTGTATTCCAAACATAAGGAATGATAAATGAAAAGATATGGAGATGGGAAATGGCATGTAATGAATTAGAAATATCTGCATTAATACGGTCATTTAAGATCATCAAAAGTGAGCACAGAGTGAAAAGAAGAGGTCTCAGAACCTCATCATTAGGGACAGAGCATGGACCATAGACTCTCAGTCTCTGGTTCACAGCCCTGATAATTATCTAGTCTCTCTCCATTCTCTGTATTCTTTATAATTTTCGAGATATCCATTCTGGTCTGTCCTGTCTTGGTAGTGCCTCTGCCTGATAGTTTCCCGCAAGGATTTCCTTTTTTCCGTTGTACTTTACTCCAAGACAAAGCCAATCACTGCAGGTGACAGAGAAGACACTGGCCCATGGTTGGACATCACTGGTTATCACTACCGCTGATTTATATACTTTTCCTGATTATTTTCTCTCCATTTCTCTCAAAATCTTCTCCCGGGACCTTTGCTCTCCCACTCTATCAGCTGCTACTCTTTCCCAGGATATCCAACTCCCTCCCTCCGTATTTAGGACAAGTGTGTGTGTGGGGGGGGGGGTCAGGGTGTGTGTGTGCACACATGCACTTTCCCCAATTGTAATATTTGTTTGCATTGTAAATCTAACAAGGTTGTTTTGAGGGGGAGAAGATAAAAACTAAAGATGTAATTGAAAAAACTGCACAATGAAGGGGAAAAAGCAGCAGATTTAATGTTAGAAATTCTTGGTTTGAATCCTAACTCTGTTTCTGATTAGTTACGTTATCTTAGAGTAGTCATTTCACTTCCCAGACTTTGATTCCTTCACCTAAAATATTAAATGATCTGAAATACATGATCTCTAATATCCCTTCCACCCTTGAATTTTATGATTTGCCAAGAGAAATATTAACACAACTGTTATGTTGTCATAATCTAGTAATCATTGTTGTTATAATCCAATTTCCAATCCATATCTAACATAAGTATTATTGTTATAATCCAATGATGAGATTACAAGTAGCTGAACTCGGGTGAAAGTAGAAGAAACAGGAAAAAAAATATGAAAGATATAGTAAAGAAAGGGCTAATATAAATATTTTGGTGTGTGAATATATACATGCACATATGTATATATGCATGCATGTATGTAGTCTTTTACCTTCTTGTGGCATATGCCCATAACTTTAACATACATAACATAAAAATGTAATGTATGGAAATACTCTACACTTAAGCAAAAACCCAACATCTTTTCTTCAATATTTTTTTTAAACTGAAATCTACTTTATGGTTTTCAAAACTGAACCCATTTGTAGAGTTTGGTACAAATCTGTTTTTTAAAAAATATTATTCTATTAAATCATTGCATAAATGGTGTTCTATCAAATCACTTTATGATTTGATTAGAGATTCAGAAGAAACTCCTGAACAATTCAACAAACATTGATTAAGCATCCTCTATGTTCAAAGCAAGAGGCAGCATTTCTTAAGGGACATAAAGTTGACTTTGTAGTAGGGAAGACATGAACTAGAATCTTTCCTCTTACACATATTAGCTGAGTGACCACTGTTAGGTCATTTGACCTTCAAGTACTCGAGGTAACTCTTGAAGACTCTAGGTTATGTATCACCAAGCTGCACTGCTGGAGTATATTTCAGTACTGAAAGTTTGGGTTCAACTCTGGAGGTTGATAGAGGGTAGGAAGAAGAGATAGAAAATATATAAAGTATACTTATTAACTAAACTGCTAAGATTTAGGATTTCATGTTAAATTTATTTACCCAGAGTATAGCATGTGACTTTTTTTTTATTGATTTGGTTTGGTTTCATTTAACTAGAATACCTAGACTGTCCAGTATCAAAGACAAATTTCTTCTGGGATAGACAGAAAGACAGTGACAGAGAAAGAGACAAATGAAGGAAGGAGGAAGGAAGGAAGGAAGGAAGGAAGGAAGGAAGGAAGGAAAGGGGTGATAGTTATATAGCACTTACTATGTGCTAGACCCTGTGCTAAGTGATATTTACAAATATCATCACATTCAAACATCACAACAACCCTGTAAGGTTGGTGTCATTGTTATCCCTATTTCATAGTTGATGAAAACTAAGGCAAACAGAAAGTTAAGTGATTTGCCTAGAGTAAAATAGCTAATAAGAATCTGTGACCAGATTTGAACTCATCTTCTTCCTAACTCCAAACCCAGCACTCCATCCACTGCCACAAGTTGCCTTTTACAGAAAGAGAGGAGGAAAGGAAGAGTGGGGTTGGGGAGAGAGATAAAAAGAGGAGAGAAGTAGAGAATGGTAATGAAAGTAATGAATGTATGTCTATCCATAACACTTATCATCTTAAAAAGTGCTGCGTACCAACAGATGTAAAAATAATTTTGAAAATATTATCTAAACTATCTTAAGTGCACTATAGTAATTTATGGCTTTTATCTTGAAATACACACATAACCAAACCCAAGGAATGAGGTGACTGTACACCATATTTTTTGGAGTTTTGTCTTTTTATCAAGAAATACCCTAACTCAAAACATGACACTGCTCTCCTTTGCATAGTCAATGCACATTCTCTGCTGAGTACAACTGATAGAATTCTTGTTTCTCTCATGTTCAAGGCATCATTCCAAGACTTAGACTCTTCATTACAAAAGCAAACTTAATTAGTGAAGTACGTGTGTGTGTGTGTGTGTGTGTGTGTGTGTGTGTGTTTAATGTTGGATTGAGGCCAGTGAATCTCTTCAAGAGCCAAACTGAGGAAAGAAACCCTCTTGTATTGGGGCTTCCTGGCTATAAACAACTTAATGCTTAATTAAACAACTAAAGCTGAGAAAATAGAGTTTAGGGGCCCCAGCAAGGTGTTTGGTTACAGACATCTAGAAAGAAAAGAATCCACGTTTCTCAGGAAATTATTCATAAAATTCTCAAGGCTCATTTAAAGATGGTGTAGAGACAGGAAGTAGTGTTCAATTTATTGTATGGAAACATAAAAATGTTTTAGGGGTAAATAGGTCTCTTATGCATTTACTCTGTGAGAGTGGAAATCAGTATAAGATGACTTTAGAACCTGTTACAACAAATAAGGTAGGGAGGGAGACAGGCTAAAAGAGCATTGTGCCACATACCAACTACTGTTTTTGTTTTTGTTGTTGTTGTTTTTTTCCTGTGGGGATGTGGGGGATGAATGATAGCATTTCAATTTATAGTGATGAGCTCTGGTGCTGAAGGCTGTAAATCCCAAGGTATTGCCTGGATAGACATTTAGAACTGGCACTGGAGTCAGAAATGTACAGGTTGTGACCAAAAACCCATGATAGTCAACCACCTAAATCACCTATTGAAGTTTCTGACCCCTATAATTCATGTCCACAACTACTAGCCCATTAGGGTGAAGTGGCAGCTGAAAAGCCTGAATATACCAATCTTTCTTCTGAATTTCACCATTAATAATTCATGTCTTTAACGTGAGATTTTGATCACTGTTAAAATTCAATTGGCTAAAGAATGAGTAGCCTCCTAAAGTCCATTAGCCATTTATACTGGTAAACTATAAACTCAACGAGAGCCTTAAAGACTACTTCTTAGCTAAATTTGTATTTAATAGTAAAATCTATTCTTCTCCCACCAACAAAATAGAATACCTATTATATGAAATTTCTCTCTATCATTTGTTTAACAGTGCTTTGGCTTACATTCACATCACTTAAGATAGAGGCACACACATAGGTAATGACAGGAATTTGCTTCTGGGAGAAGATATCCTGAGTCATTTCTGCCATAGTTAGGAGAAGCCTCTTTCCATTGGTAGCATAACCAGAACTGCATATATATTTAAATCTGTCTGAGATATGCATGGCCATTTTGTCTTTCAATGGTGTTGGAGGATGAAGGATTCTGCTCACTTTATGGTGTCATTCAGTAATTGGAGATGGACCTAGAGTCACTTTCCAATCTTCTTAGATCCTGTGGCCCCAAAAAGGGGTCAGGTGTTTTCCATTTTGTTTGATTTGCCCTTTTAAGTTCTAGGTTCAGGGAGCAGAGTCCTAGACATATGGCATTAAGACTATGATGACCTTGAATCCCTGGGTTCAAAAGAGAAACCCTAAAAAGCCAGGGTCCCAGAACATAAACCCACTAAGGTGCTGGATTTGGATGGTATTAATATTATGTATTAATAATAGTAGCTAAAGTTTACATAGTACTTACTATATCACTATGCTAAGTGTTTTACAATCATTATCTCATTCAATCTTCTCCACAATCCTGAGAGGTAATGCTATATATTTACCACTTTACAGCTGAGAAAACTTAGGCAAACAGAGATTAAGTGATTTGCCTAGAGTCATATACCTTGTAAATGTCTGAGGCTAATTTGAACTCAGGACTTCTTGACTCTAGGTCTCACACTCTATCTGTTGTGTTACTTAACTGCTCAGGAACTGAGTTAAACTGTGGGCCTAATTCTTTTCCCCTCACCACAGATGTAAGTGATGTTGAGGGAAGATGCTTAACTGTAAGTCAGCAACAAAAATATATTTTCTAAAGTAAACCTCCATGAAAACATCATGATTGTGTTACATGAAATATACCCGGATTTTTTTAAAAAATGATAATTTGTTTAATAGTACTTATGTTTAAGCATGTTAGTCCACATCATAATTGTTTTTAAATAAAGAGAAAAATAAATAACCGAAAATTAAATAAATGAGTAAGTGGCATACCTTACATGTGGTGATTTTCTATTTCTTCTGCTAATAATTTTATACATAACTCTTTTTATCCTTCCTGTTCATTTAAAAAGGGAAAATAATGAAATTAAAAACTTAAAAATGATTTTTAATTAGTGAAACTTCCTTATTATGGCACTTAGTATTTCCGTTAGAAAATCAAAGGCCCTGTAGAAATATCTTTAACTTACATCTGTTTTCCCCCTTTCTATTTATTTGAACACCTACCATAGATGAATTTCATATAACAACATTCCTTTTAAAAAGTATGATCTGACACATGTCAAACAGGAGAGTCAGCATCATATTATTTGTACTCTCATATTTGTACTCTCAGGGGAAATAATTTTAAAATAGGTTATCACTTACCTAGTAAATTTTCTGCATTTTTTTTGGATATTTTGTCTTTCAACTTAGCTGCCTCTGAAGAGTTCTCTTTTTCATGAGTCATTTTATTTCTTTCTATTTTTGCTTTCCTTTTACTTCTTTTCTAGTCAACCACGTATATTAGAAACAGTCCCAAATGAGTTTTGTTTTGCTTTTTTCCAACTCTGTTTTCCTTGAAACATTCCTCTCCATATTTGCATTTGCTTGCATCTACTATTTATGATATTCATAAATACATAAGCATTTTATGTGTTGGAAAACCAGCAGAATTACAATCATAGAATAGTATCCTTAGAAATCATATTAGAGATCATCTATTCCAACTCTTTCATTTTATAAGACTGTTTATAAACCCTAGAGAGGCAAAATAAATTTCTCAAGATCAGGTGCAAAGTTGTAAAATAATCCCAGAGATTGTTTAGTCCAGTCAAAACCTAGGTTGGAGTCTCTTCTACAATATCCACAAGTATACATATATCCACCATTTATAAATATTCAATGACATAGCACTCACAACACATCATTCCTACTTCTGCACTTCAGAACAAAATATGTCTGATCACAACTGTGTCTTGTACCCAGACAGTCTGAACTAAGGTGGTGTCCTTGAGAATAGAAATAGATGGATATGAAGTATATTTGGAAGTAGAATTAAAAAAAAACTTCAGAAATAATTCAACATGAGAGACAAGGAAGATGGAATAAAGTTTAACAAAAAGAAAAATGTGGGGTGAAGCCAAGAGGGTAGAGTAAGAGCAGGGATTTGCTTGAGATTTTCCCCAAAGACTGCAAATACTTATAAAAAATGACTCTAAACAAATTTGAGAGCTACAGAACCCACAAAATGACAGAGAGAAACACATCTCCAGACCAAGGTAGCTTGGAATGCCAACAGGAAGAGTCTATCACACAAGGCTGGGAGCAGACCATAGTGTGGAGTGGGCCACATTGGCACAGACAGGACTAGAACAGGCCTCAAGGGACTGAATCACTGTCAGCTGTAGTCATCTCCAGTCCTCTTTTTTTTTTAATTTAAGTTTTATTATAGTTTGCATCATTCATTTCCACAAGATTTTGAGTTACATATTTTCTCCCGCTCTTTCCCCCACCCACTGCCCCAAAACAGCCATCCCAGTGTGTCCCCCCTCCCCGAGTCTATTCTCTCCTATGTAACTTTTTGGTAGGGCAAGATGGATCTCCCAACTGCAGTGCCTGTGTATGTCAAGTTCCAGTTGGATGTAGTCAATAATAATAATAATAATTGCATATATATATAGATAGATGGATAGATACACATTCATAATATTTGATTATGGAACTCCAGATTTCAGATTCTTTCTCCTCCTCCCTCACCACCCATCCCCACTGGAAGGACAAGCAAT
>JAQQSU010004046.1:0-14188 GCA_028627135.1 Pseudochirops cupreus | reverse complement strand
CTTGTTTGCATATGTAAACCCTCTTATATAAATTTGTGTGTATGTATGTGTATATATACATTTGTATTCCCTTGCCCTATCCTCATACTGAAAAAAAGTTTCAACAGTTACAATTGTCACTTTTCCATGTTGTGATGTAAATAGTTCATCTTTGATAGGTACCTTATGATTTCTTTTCTGTGTTTGTCTTCTCATGCTTCTTGTGTTGGAGTGTCAAACTTTCTTTTCAGTTCTGGTTTTTTCAGCAGGAATGTTTGAAAGTCCTCCACCTCATTGAATGACCATATTTTCCCACAGAGTAACCTGTGGGGGAGAGGTGGTCTGGGCACTTCAAGTTTTTGCCTCTGTGCCCCTGGACTACAACTCAGGCAGGCTCAGCAGCTGGTGGATGGCAGCTGCGCTGGTGTCTGCAGATTCTCCTGGTAGTGCTAAGGCACACCTGGGCTTGGGTTGTTGGTGCTTGCTGGCTCCACCCCCCTGGGTTTTTGGATCTCTTGCTGGCCAGCTGAGGTAGGACTTGGGACACCTCCAACCCTTCACTTCAGACACCATACTGCTTACATTATGCTCTTCCTCAGTGACTTCCAAGCCTGAGGCTATTTCCACTATTTCAGGATTTTACTTTGGGTGGGACATTTATCTCTGGGTTTTCTGGGTCAGGGAGGGGGAATCAGAGCAGCTAGGGTTTATTCCACCATCTTGGCTCCTGGAAGTTCAGGTAGGTGATTTTTAAATGTCCAGGCTGTGGGCTGATAGCCCCAGGAAAATCTGCTGTCACTGCTTCGGGCCCTGCACTTTCTCTTACCCAGCTCAGACCAATCCTCTATCCTGCAGTGAGACAACTGCAAATTGCCCTTGAGTTGAGTGAGTCTGCTAGCTGGGGTTCCCTCTTACTCTCAGGTCCTTGCTGGTACAGCCCCACATGCTTTGTGCTCCCCCTGCCCAGACCTAAGTGGGCACTGTCCTAGGCTGGGAATCTGCCACACTCCATCTCCTAATGAATTCTGTCACTCTAAAATCAGTTCAGATTCACTTTTTAAAGGTTAATGATAGAATTCATGGAGGAGCTTAGAAAAGTTCCTCATTCCATTCTGCCATCTTGTCTCTGCCCAAAAAATCTTATTTTTAAAAAAATATATATATATAAGCTACCATTATTGTTGCTGCCACAATCAGTCACCTGCTCAGTCCAAAGTCTCCCTAAACAATGAAGTCTTACTGCTTGTACTTCTGCTGCTACATCTGCTCAGAGCTCAAAATGTTTTGGTTCTTCTCAAAAGAAAAATGTCTATCTAAAACTGCATTTCCCAGAAACCCACATAGCAGCACCTCTAGTCTGCGTGTGTGTGTGTGTTTGCATGTGTGCATGAAAAGCCCATTTAATAAACTATATATGTACTTTCTATCCAAGAGTTGGAGAGAGAAAAGCTAAGAAACAACAGTATAACTAGATGGATTCAGAAATATTTGAATTATAGAATTAAAAATTGTTCTCAATAGCTCAATGTCAACTTTGAAGACTATCTGTAGTTTGATGCCCCAGGGATCTAGGCTTGGCCCCATACTGTTTAACATTGTTATAATTGATTTAAAGGTATAGATGGTATGGTTCTCATTTCTGAGAATAAAATAAAGCTGGGGGATTTAGTTCAGTTGTGATCCTATAAGGTCTAGACAGGCTAGAATGTTGGCCAAATCTAAGAAGAAATTTATTACCAGCAAATGTAAAGTCTTATGCTTAGGTTCAAAGCATTAACCTCATAAGTCAAAAATAGGAGAGAGAAGACATAGACCAAAAGGAAAAAAAAAGACAAAAACAGGTGAAAACAATATATTCTGATCTGCATTCAGACTCCTTTAGTTCTTTCTCTGGATGGAGAGCATTTTCCATCATGAGTCCTTGGGAATTGTCTTGGATCATCATATTGCTGGGAAGAGCTAAGTCCTTCATAATTGATCATTGTTCAGTGTTGCTGTTACTGTGTACGATGTTATTCTGGTTCTGCTTATTTCACTTTGCAACATTTTCTGAAATTTGCCTGCTCATCATTTCTTGTAGCACAATAGTATTCCATTATATCCAACATGTGCAACTTGGCAATAGGTAGGGGCCAAAATTAAAATAGGCTAAACTTCATTGGGCCACTGATAGCATTTTAGAGACTCACTTTCCAAGTAAAGATATAATTAATGATTAAATTATGTTACAAATAAACCATGTTAAAAAGGGAAATTTCAATTAATATCAATTAATTATACTTATTAAGATGTTTTATTTATCATGAAATCATATTAATGTCTTTAAAAAAACTTTGCTAAATGGTACAAGTTTTAATACATTTGTCAGGTTTTCTTATGATTTACACTTAGTTAATGGGATATAATATACTTCTTGTCAGCAATCGGTTTATCATACTCCAGAATCATGCTTGAAATAGATTTCTTTAAATATATGAAAACTAACCTTAGTAACTGCCTCATATTCTGAGTTTACTTTCCTGAGAAACCATTGCTCCCCACTGAGATTTTTCTACAATTTGGACATTTTAATTTGTTTTTCATTGGTGACCAATTTGCTTAAGTCAAGATGTTTTAATATGAAATGGAGATGAATATAGTATTCCTTCAAATGGCTATTACTTCTCAGCAAACAAGGCATAGTATTCTGTCTCTCATGTAAGTAAAATGGTATCTATTTGTCTAGTCCAGATTAAATACTTTATGTTGTGATTCAGTCTTTCATTTTATTTTATCACTCATTTTACAAAGTAGTTCCAAAAACTTTAATTTTAGAACCAAAAAAATCTCTGCAGCAATTGTTCGCATATAAAGAAACATTGAACTGAGTGTCTGACCTTGGAGAAAGTGCCGGACACTCATGTAAGTTGGAAAGCAGCCTCACAGTGAGAGGGGAAGAAGCTCTGGAGTTGCTACCAGTCATCAGATAGAAGATGTCAGCTGTGTTAGCACGTGGATGCACTCACTTTGTCCCTGTTCAACACAATAACAACCAAAAACAAAGCAAAAAGAAATGATTCTCACTCCTCTCAGACTAGAGACAGACTGACAATTGTTGATGGGTCACATAACAAACAGGAGAGAGTGTCAGATGGACGTAATAGTGACCAATGGAAGGTGAGTTAAGTGGGACAAAAATAACTCATTACATCTTTATTTTCCTTTACATACTCTACATTTTTCATGGGCCACCTAAAATCCTTTGGCAGGACACAAGCATTCTGTAGGCCATATATTGTATAGGCCTGCATTACATTCATCTACCATAACTTGTTCAGCCATTTCCCAACTGATGAGTATCTGCTCAATTTCCAATTTTTTGCCAGCACAACAATAACTGCTATAAAGATTTTTGTACATGTGAGTCCTTTTCAGAATGATCAACTTATGCATGTAGTAGATGCCCCCAATGGGAGTCTTCAAGCAAAAACTTGATGGACACTTTTCAGGGATGTTGTAGTAGAAACTGGGAATTCTTTTTAAAGTGAAATTTTAATTAAAAGAACATAAAATCCCTTCCAAATGTAAAATTTTGTGACCCTTGAATTCTGAGGTCCTCTGAATATTCCACAAATTATTGATGTGTTTTTTAAAATATGGTAACAAGAATTGAACACAACATGCCAGATGTGGTCTAAGCAGGGCCAGAATACAAGAACACCACCATACCCTTGTTCTAGATACTGTGCTTTCACCCAAATGTTGCATTACTTGATTTGTTTGAGTTTGGCTTTTTTTTTATATGTTTTGCCTGCTATTCCACAGTTGACTCACATTGAGTATGTTGTCTACTAAAACTTCCAGATCTTGTGAAGATGATTTACTGAATGCAAGATTTTCTACTTAAAACCTTTTAAAAATTTCTCTTACTAGATTTGGTCCAGGATTTTGGCCTACCAAAAAAATACTTTTGTCTCTTGTTTCTGCATTTTAGCAATCCCTCTCAATTTTGTTTTATCTGCAAATTTTCTAGGTATCCTATTTCTCTATCCAAGAAATTAACGAGAATGTGAGCTAGCTCCATTGGTTACCTACTGAAAGTACAGTTGCCATGGATTTAGTTCCTGTAAGGGCTGGTTAGTGTCTCTGTTCCAAGACCAAAGATTATACCCTAAACACTAGCCCATCATTTCACAACTGTGGGAGTATGATCAATCACAAAAGGTATTGGACAAGGTAGAGATGACTCAATGTAACCCTAGCACCTATACTTGAGAGGGTGACGGCACAAAGGACAATTTTTCACATGCACGTTCCTGACAATAGAGCAAGAGGAGAACCTATTCAGATTGGAGACCTCAAGGAAAACAAAATACAGTAATGTTACTATTATATTATTTTCTACCACAAGTCTCTCCCCACTCCAATCCATCCTCCAGTGATTTTCTCCCTGCCACATTCAATAAACTTCAGCAGTTCCCTCTTAACTCAAAGATGACATATAAAGTCCTTGGTTTGATATTTAATGCACTTTGCAACTTGGCCCCTTCCTACACTTCCAGTCTTCTTAGATCTTACTGCCCCTTGTGTACTGATCTCTTTCTAACCAGCTACTCTAATGTACTTGCCATTTCTCCCACACTATAATCCATCTCCTATCTCAATGCCTTTGCATTGGCTATCTGTCCCCCACACCTGGAATGCACTTCAACAACACATCTGCCTCCTGGCTTCTCTGGACTCTAAAATTTAGCTCAAAGCCTACATTTTTTAGAAGTCCTTTCCCCATCTCCCTTGATGCTTGTGTCTCCCACTTCCAGACTGCATCTGTGTATATTTTACAGCCATCTAGTTATTTACATGTTGTCTCTGTCATTATGAGCTCTTTGAGGGTAGAGACTCTTTTTGCCTTTCTTTGTACTCTCAATGTTTAGGGCAATGCCTTGAACACAGTAAATACTTAATAAATGATTGGTGAATGACTATACCCTTCTACTTTTTGCATGGAATAAGTGTGGTATAGTAAATTGAGGGTCAGTCTTGGAGTTGGAAGACCTGGGTTCAAATCCTACTTTTGACATGTTCTAGTAGTGTGTCCACAGATACATCACTCAACCTCTCTGGGTTTCTGTTCTCTCATTAGTAAAATGAAAGGTTGGATTCAATGACCTGTAAGGTCCCCTACAGTTCTAAATTTATCATCCTATGAACTTCTTGGTTCCTCTAGTCAATGCTCTAAGACTCAGAGTTGTAGAAGATCTGCCCATTCTTTTGCTAATGAATCACAGTTCCATATCAAAAGAAAACTACCTTTATATCTCTCACTATTTTTTGATGAACTTTTAAAATATCAAGTAGCTGAGTAGGTGGTTATAAGGAAGATCTTCAAATTCAGTTAAATGCTTTGTTCACATCATCTGGAAACTTCATCCCAGAACGTACCCTCAATGGGATAAAGTATCTCCTCTGCCTAGCTAGCCAGTGATTTTACTAGTGTTAGAGTACAGATTTCTTTCAGTATACAATTAATTGAAAAGGACAAGAGTTTGAGGGGACCTGTATTCTGTCATCTAGGGTTTTTAGAAATGGGTGGAAGCATAACAGCCAGTCTTTCTGGCAGAGTTTCTGTCCTATTAAAAAGGCTATTGTTGAAGTGCTCAAAATTGGGATGCTTTGATTGTTAACATGTACAGCAGGCTGTGATTACAGTAATTACAGACCTGTGAAGGTCAAATTGACAAAACTGAATATAAACTGGGGCCAAATATAAGCTGGGACAGCCCACCACACCAGCTCTTTTTGCACCCCTTTTGTATGTGTTCTTGGGGAAAAGGAGGTTACTTAGGTTTGCCAAATAGTAAGTCTGCTATAAAAATAAAAGTCACTGATTTTAGAAATTAGCTCTGTAAAAATTCCTTCAGATGTTGAGGAAGATGCCATGTTGAATTAGCAGGTACTGGTGTGGACATTTTCCTACCTCCAATGGTCTTATCCCTGGACAAAACCTTTAGTTTACATGGATTCATAAAGAAGCAACATGATATAACAGAGAGAGAGACAGTTATAAAATCAGAAGAGACCTGGGTTCAGATCTCACTTTTGACATATACTGGTTACATAAGGCAGGGCTGGTTTTGTGTTTTGTTTTGTTTTGTTTTGTTGTTTATATCATGTACTCTTTGGGGTATCTGCTGAGGCCTATGTACCAATTCTCAAAAAATTTTAATTCATAATTGAATTAAATGTTAATTTTTAAAGATTAATTAAAACAAAGATACATTTTTTTCCTCTCTGAGTTCACAGACTTCTTACATTCCTTCCACAGATCCGTTGGAGTTCCAAAGACTTAGGTTTCAAAACCTATGCTCTAAAGTGATAAGATGTCTACCTGAATTGGAAGAGTGAATTTCCTCACCTGAAAGTTTCCTGTGACACTGAAATCACAAATCCAATCTCTATCCTTCTGGAGAGGTTTTGTGCCCATTTTGAAACTATTTTCTCTCCTAAGCTGTTTGTTCTTTTGTATAGCATGAGGGATGGGCAGATAGATATTTTGGTTTGAGTCATTAACTGTTATTTTTAAACTTGAACTTGGAGTCAGGTAGATAAATGCCACCCACCACTGACAGCCAACAAGTGACAACAGTCAACAACAGTAAACAATTCACTTAACCCTTCTGAGTCTCAATTCCCTCTTTTTTTTTTTAGATAAATCATTGTTTAATTTAATTTTTAAAAAGAAGGGGAAAAAACAAATTATCAGCATCAAAAATGGAAAAGATGAATTCACAATCAATGAAGATAAAATAAAATCAATTATCAAGAGTTGTTTTGCCCCAGTTATACAATAAAACTGGCAATTGAAATTAAATGGATGAATATTTTTTAAAAATACAAGTTACACAGATTAAGAGAACAGGAAATAGAACATTTAAATAATCCTTAGAAAAAGAATTGAACAAGTAATAAATGAACTCCCCAAGGGAAAATAACAACAACCCAGCCCCAGATAAATATATAAGCAAATTCTACCAAACATTTAGAGAACAATTCATTTCAATACTAAATAAACTTGAAAAAATAGGTAAAGGAGAAATCCTATCAAATTCTTTCTATGACACAAATGTGGTTCTTGATACCTAAACTAGGGAGAAACAAAACAGAGAAAGAAAATTATAGACCAATTCCCCTAATGAATATCAATGCAGAAATTTTAAATAAAATATTAGCAAGGAAATTATAGCAATATATCACAAAGATCATATACTTTTACCAGGTTGGATTTATGCTAGGAATACAAGGCTTGTTTAATATCAGGAAAACTATCAGCTTAACTGACAATATTATGAAATGACAAAAATTGTATGGTTGTTTCAATAAATGCAAAAGCTTTTGACAAAATACAACACTTATTCCTGCTTAACACACTAAAAAGCATAGGGATAAATGGAGCTTTCTTTAAAATAAGTAGTAACACCTATCAGATTGACTAATATGACAAAAAGGGAAAATGATAAATGTTGGAGAAGATATGAGAAAATTGGAACACTAATGCATTGTTGGTGGAGTTGTGAACTGATCCAACCACTCTGGAAAGCAGTTTAGAACTATGCCCAAAGGGCTATAAAGCTGTGCATACCCTTTGATCCAGCAATACCACTACTAAGTCTGTATCCCAAAAAGATCATAAGAAAAGGGAAAAGGATCCACACATACAACAATATTTATAGCAGCTCTTTTTGTGGTGGCAAAGAATTGGAAACTGAGGAGACATGAATTGGGGAATGACTGAAGAAGTGGTATATGAACGTAATGGAATACTATTATTCTATAAGAAATGATGATCAGGTAGATTTCAGAAAAACCAAGAAAGACTTGCATGAACTGATGCTGAGTGAAGTTAGCACATTGTACACAGTAACAGCAACATTGCAAAATGACCGACTTTGATAGACTTAGCTCTTCTCAGCAATGCAATGATCTAAGACAATTCCAAGGGACTCATGATAGAAAATGTTGTCCACATCCAAAGAAAGAACTATGGAGTCTGAATGAAGGTCAAAGCAAACTATTTTCTCTCTCTTTTTCTTTTCTTTTTCATGGTTTTTCCCTTTTTGTTTGGATTCTTCTTTCTCAACATGACTAATGTGGAAATATGTTCTTTTAAAATAAATTAATTTATTTATTTTCTTGTTTACATCATTCATTTCCATGAGATTTTGAGTTACAAATTTTCTCCCCATCTTTCCCTTACCCACCACCTCAAAACAGCCATCCCACTGTATAACCCCTCCCCCAATCTGCTCTCTCCTATGTCCTCCCCCTCACCCCTCTGAATTTCCAGTAGGGCAGGATGGATCTCCCTACCATAGTGCCTGTATATCTTAATTCCCAGTTGGATGTAGTTAATAATAATAATTATAATTATAATTATATATATATATATATATTTTAACATTTGATTATAGAACTTTAAATTCTAGATTCTTTCCCTTCCTCCCTTGTCACCCACCCCCCCCCCCCACTGGAAGGACAAGAAATTACATACAATCTATACATGTGTAACTACACAGAATATCTCCACAGTGGGCCTATTGTGAGAAACTGATTATATGTCCCTCCTTCCTATCATGCCCCCTCCTTGTTCTATTCTCTACCTTGTTCCCGTCCCTTTACAAAAGTATGTACTTCTAGCAACACTCCTCCCCACCTTGCCCTCCCCTCTGTCATCCCACCTCTCATCCCCATCCCCCCTACTCTTCTATGTGGCAAGATACCCAGTTTAGAGTTTATGTCATTCCTTCCCTAAGCCAAATTCAATAAGAGTAAGGTTGACCCTTTCCTTTTTGCCTTCTTATTCTTCACCCCCTTGTAACAATTATCCCTTGCCTCTTCTATATGAGATGATTAACTCCATTCTGTCTCTCCCTTTCTCCTTTCAGTCTAATCCTCTCCCACCTCAGAATTTCACCTTTTAGAGGATTGTCCCTTCCTATTCAATTGATCCTGTGCCTTCTATGTACTCATATACACACATACTCAGATATGTGTTCATATGCATATATAAACCCTCCTATATATACACATGTACATGTATACATATAAATACATTTGTATTCCCTTCACCTATCCTCATACCAAGAAAAGTTTCATAAGTTACAATTACCGTTTTTCCATGTTGGCATGTAAATAGTTCAACTTTGATAAGTTCCTTATGATTTCTTTTCCATGTTTACGTTTTCATGCTTCTTGTATTTGAGTGTCAAATTTCCTTTTCAGGTCTGATTTTTTCAGCAAGAATGTTTGAAAATCCTCCATCTCACTGAATGACCATATTTTCCCCTGGAACATTATACTCAATTTTGCTGGGTAGGTGATTCTTCATTTTAATCCTAGCTACCTTGATCTCCAGAATATCATATTCCAGGCCCTTTGATCCATTATTGTAGAAGCTGCTAAGTCCTGGGTTATCCTAATTGTGTTTGCACAGTATTCAAATTGTTTCTTCTTGGCAGCTTGTAATATTTTCTCCTTGATCTGGGAACTCCAGAACCTGACTCTAACATTCCTAGGCATTTTCTTTTGAGGATCTTTTTCAAGTGGTGATCAGTGAATTCTTTCAAGTTTTACTTTGCCCTCTGGTTCCAAAATATCAGGGCAATTTTCCTTGAGAATTTCTTGAAGGATGCTTTCTAAGTTCTTTTTTTTCAATCATGGCTTTCAGGTAGTCCAATAATTTTTAAATTGTCTCTACTGCATCTATTTTCCAGATCAGTGTTTTTTTCAAGGAGATATTTCACACTGCCTTCTATTTGTTCATTTGTTTGGATCTGTTTAATAGTATCTTGATTTCTCATAAAGTCATTTGCTTCCATTTGCTCCACTCTAATTCTGAAGGAATTATTCTCTTCAGAAAGCTTTTGAGATTCTTTTTCCATCTGGCAAATTTGAATTTTTAAGGCACTCTTCTCCTCATTGGCTTTTTGGGCCTCTTTTGCCATTTGAGTTAATCTATATTTTAAGGTGTTATTTTCTTTAGTCAGATTGTTGACTCTCTTTTCATGATTTTCTTGCTCATTTTCATTTCTCTTTGCAATTTTTCCTCCACTTCTCTTATTTGGTTTTCAAAGTCTTTCTTAAGCTGCTCTATGGCTTTTAGGAAGTCTTCATATTTCTTGGAAGCTTTTGGTGTGGGAGTTCTGACTATATTGTCTTCCTCCAATTCCATGCTTTGATCCTTTTTGTCCACTAAGAAGGAAGCTAAAGTCCGGTTGCTGTTCTTACTTTGCTTCCTTTGCCTGTTCATGTTGCCAGTGAATTACTTGATTTTTTAGCTCTGTGGAACTCTGTTTCCAGAGGGGAAAGTTCTGTCCCAAACTGCAAGGGTTTTCACAGCTCCCGGAGCTATTGGAAGGCTGCTGGGTTTTTTTGCAGCCCCCACCAGCTTTGGCTCACTGAAAACACACCCCAAGACCACCACTCACAATCATGATTCAGATCCAGGCCACTCAATGCAAGAGCACTTTAGCCTCTGAATGATTGTTTGGCCCCCCTTTGGTCTGCAGGCCAGGAGCTCTGAAGCAGCCACATGGAGGTGGCTGCAGGGCCACTACTTCTGCCACTTCCTTGCCCTGGAGGCAGTTCAGGTAGATTGCTTTTCTCCCCCAAATTTAGCTGAGTTCCACTGACCTTTCACTTTGTCTTTGGTTCTTATGGCTTGATAATTCTGGAACCTGCCACAGCTGCTGCTGATCCACTCTCCTAAAGGCTTCAGCTACAGCTAGTCCTGGCCACCCTAGGGCCAAGCCACAGTTTCAGGCTGGGCTAGTTTTGGCTCCCAGCGTGCTGCCATGAGCCCTTCCAGCTGAGCTGCCTTCAGCAGGATATGTGTTTTGTGAGTTTTGGAGCCCTAAAATTTGTTTAGAGTCATATTTTATGGGTATTTGAGATGGCTATGTAGGAGCTGTGGAATCCTGTTGCTTCTGCCATCTTGGCTCTGCCCCCAATTCCCTCATTTCTAAAGTGAGAATCTGTAGCACCTAGTTGAAAAAGCTTGTGAAACTCAAATGAGTAATGAAAAATGTATTTTGCAAATCTAAAAACACTATGCAAATGCTAACCTTAAAATCTGTCCAACTGGGTAACTCCTGTGTATGTCTACATTATACAAGAATCTTTGAAAATTATAACAGAGGTAACCTTGTTTTACCACATTCATTTAACTACATTGATAAGATCAAATGAGACATAAAACAGGGCAAGAGGGGGGTGGCGATGCATGCTTGCCCAAGTTGTTCACTGCTGTTATTCTGGAGTCAAAGTAGAGTCAAAGTCAAAGGAGAATTCCCTATAAAAGGTGAGGAGCTACAGATGGTCCCATTTGCAAATGGCCCTGTGTACTCTTCAGGCAGCTAAGTGGTGGAATAGATGGAGCAGTGGGTCTGAAGTCAGGAGAATCTGAGTTCAAATATTGCCTTAAGCACTCACTAGCTCAGTGATCCTAAGCAAGACTTTAATCTCTCTGTCTCAAATTCTCCATTGGTAAAATGGAAATAATAATAACACCTACCTCACAGGATTGTTGCGAGTATCAAATGTGTGTAAAATGTGTTTTATTGTTCTTTAAAAGAGTTCAGAATTTGTTTGGAATCAGACTGCACAACTCAATCAGTTTAACATCTCTTACCATTCAGATGGACTTCAGCTAGTAATACTCCATTAAATTCAAAAGAAAAACTTTAACACACAAAAAAGCCAGTTCTGAAAATAGTTAACATTAGTCTGTGTGCATCAAATGTGATAACATTTGGAAAGTGGTGTGCTAGCCTAACTGCTTTATTTAACAACAAATTATTACTCCAATTAGACCACTATACTAGCAATGATGTTGCATGGGACACTCCAATCACTGAAGAATTGAAATAGAGAAGCACCCAGAAAGCAGTTGAAAGGCACATTGTGGACATAAATAGGCTGCAATGCAAGAAGCAAAAATTTCACCAGAAACTTTATTTGGGTATAATCACTGAAATGTGTGATCAATGTGATAACTTGTATCAATAGGGTACTATTGACCTCATTTTATTTATTTATTTTTTTCATATGAAGTTAGATTGTGGAGGGCAGAGCTAAGATGATGGGATACAGGTAGCAACTCAGCTGAATTCTCCCAACATTCCTCTACAAACCACTCTAAAATAAAACCTCAAATCAAATTCTGGAGTGGCAGAGCCAAAAAAAAATTGGATTGAGATACTTTTCCAGGCCAAAATAATTTAGGAGGTCAGCAGAATAGGTCTGTGACAGTGGGATGGGAATCAACCTGGAACACTGCTCATGCCCAGGCAAAACCAGCATCAGTCTTGGAAGGCAGCTGCAACAGGGGCTGCAGCAACTTCAGGAGCTCTCAGTCCAGAGATGGCAAGGGAATTGGACAATTGGTCAGAAAAAGACTACAAGGGATTCTTTGCTGGGATTGGGTGCAGGACCTGCTGCATTGCCTATATGCAGTTCTGGGTCTCCAGGGTGAAAAGGAAAACCAGCACTTTCAGCCACAAGGAAGCAAGAGTCCTAGTTACAGGTACAGGGCCCTGGAACTGTACCTCGGTCCCCTGCTCTCCTGTAGCTACAAGTGTTAATGTTCCTTTCTGTCTTGGAAGTAAGACCAGAGTCCCTGTTCCCTTGGGAGTGAGCACACGAGAGCAATGACCACACTTCTCCTTGACCACATTTCTCCTTGGATCATACCACCTTGGAAGCCCTTGGAAGACTCAAAAGGAGCACAAAAAGTAAACATGGAAGAGAAATTATAAAGGACTTAATAAGATTAGACTGTTCATATTCCTGTGCAAGAAGATAATACTTGTAACTCCTAAGAACTTTATCATTGTTAGGGTAATTGGGAATATACATAGATAGATGGTACAGGTGTGAGTTGGCTACACTGAGATATGCACTGAGAAAAGGGAGAAGAGAGAGAGGAAGAATGAGGAAAATTACCTCACATGAAAGAGGTGCATAAGGAAGAGCTTTTACAGTGGAAGAGAAAATGGATGGGAGGGGGCAATGCTTAAACCTCACTCTCATAAAAAGGAAATAACATACACACTCAGTTGGGCCTAGAAACCTATCTTAACCAATCAGGAAATTGGGGGGAAAAGAGAAAAGAGAAAACAGGTTGATAAAAGCGAGGGCAGATTGAAAAAAAGGCTGCAGTCAGAAGGAAATTTGACTTTAGAGGAGAGACAAGATAAGAAGAGAGAGAGAAAGATAAACAAAAGAAAATAGGATGGATGAAATGCATAGTCATCATAACTATGAATGTGAATGGGATAAACTGAGCCATAAAACAGAAGCAGATAGCAGAATGGATTAGAAACCAGACTTCAACAATAAGTTGTGAGACACACACAAAGAGAGTTAAAATAAGGAACAGGAGCAGAATCTATCATGCTTCAGCTGAAGTTAAAAAGGTAAGGGTAGCAATCACGATCTCAGACAAAGGAAAAGCAAAAACAGACCTAATTAAGAGAGATAAGTAAGGAAACTACATCTTGTTAAAAGGTACCACAGACAATGAAGTAGTATCAGTTCTTTTTTTTTTAACTTTTGTTTATTTTTAGTTTACAACATTCATTTCCATGAGATTTTGATTTACAAATTTTCTCCCCATCTTTCCCCTACCCATCACCCCAAAACAGTGATCCCACTGTATACCCCCCTCCCCTAATCAGCTCTCTCCTATATCCTCCCTCATTACCCCTCTGACTTTCTGGTAGGGCAAAATGGATCTCCCTGCCCCAGTACCTGTATATTTCCCTCCTTCCTATTCCACGCCCCACTTGTTCTATTCTCTACTTTGTCCCTATACCTTTACAAAAGTGTGTGCTTCTAACAACCCTCCCCTCCAACCTGCCCTCCTCTCCATCATCCCCCCTTTCATCCCCTTCTTCCCTGCTCTCCTGTAGGGCAAGATACCCAATTTAGAGTGTATGTCATTCTTTCCCTAAGCCAACTTCAATGAGAGTAAGGTTGACCCATTCCCTTTTGTCTTCCTGTTCTTCCCCTCCATTGTAACAATTATCCCTTGCCTCTCCTACATGAGAATATTAACCCTGGTCTTTCTCTCCCTGTCTCCTCTCATACTATTCCTCTCCCACCTCTCAATTTCACCTTTTAAAATATTATCCCAGCCTATTCAATTGATCTTGCACCCTCTGTCTATGTAAAC
>JAQQSU010004045.1:0-14189 GCA_028627135.1 Pseudochirops cupreus | reverse complement strand
AAGCTCCTCTACGGCTTCTAACCAATTTATATTTTTCTTGGAAGCTTTTGGTGCAGGAGTTCTGACTGTGTTGTCTTCTTCCTGACCCATACTTTGATCCTTTTTGTCCCCAAAAAAGGAATCTAAAGTTGGATTGCTGAGCTTGCTTTGCTTCCTTTGCCTGCTCATGTTGCCAGTCAATTACTTGACTTTTGGACTCAGTAGAACTCTGCTTTTAGAGGAGAGAGCTTTGTACCAAATTGCTGGGGTTTTCACAGCTGCCAGAGCTATTAGGAGGCCACCATCTCTGCAGCTCCCACTGGCTTTGGCTCACTGATCACATGCCTCAGGACCACCACCCAAGACCGTGATCCAGATCCAGGCAGGTTAAGGCAAGAGCACTTAGCTGCTGAATGATCACTTGGCCCCCCTGCAATCTACAGGCCAGGAGCTCTGAAGCAGCCATGTGGAGGCGGTGGTGGAAGCGGCTGCAGGGCCGCTGCTTCTGCTGCTTTCTTGCCCTGGAGGCGGATGGCCGGACCTGCTTTTCTCCCCCAAATTTAGCCGAGTTCCACTGACCTTTCACTTTGTCCTTGTTTCTTATGGGTTGATATTTCCGGAAACTGCTACAGCTGCTGGTGATCTGCTCTCCTGAATGCTCCAGCCACGGCTTGTCCTGGTGGCCACGGGGCCAAGCCACAGTTTCAGGCCAGGCTGGTTTCAGCGCCCAG
Organism: Pseudochirops cupreus; assembly: GCA_028627135.1. NCBI lineage: Eukaryota > Metazoa > Chordata > Mammalia > Diprotodontia > Pseudocheiridae > Pseudochirops > Pseudochirops cupreus. Next base: position 13,479 of record JAQQSU010004045.1, on the reverse strand, counting down.
CTCACTGAGATGAGCCCTTCCTCTCCCACCTGCTGGGCTGCCTTCAGTGGGAGCTTTGTTTCTCTGTACTTTTGTGGTTTCTAGAGCTCTAAAATTTGTTTAGAGTCATATTTTATAGGTATTGGAGGTGATTATGGGGGGGGAGCTGTGTTTTCCTGCTTCTACGCTGCCATCTTGGCTCCGCCCCAGAAAATTCCTTTCTCATACAATGACTAAACATTTATGGACATCATAAATTTGTGTGACACAGCCACTCTGAATTGCGATGGTTCTTAAATGTATTTAAGCTTTCTCATTCTTTTGTTCAAGTTAGTTAGGACTTAGCTCTCCTTAGTCTTAAGGGAATAAATGCTGTAACTGTATATCACCTACCCTGTTGTCTCCTTTAACCAAACTTTTTTAAAGGTTAATAAGCTGTAGCAGCAGTATTTCTGTGTCAGAGGGTATGCACAGTTTAATAGCTTTTGGGGCATAATTCCAAATTGCTTTACAGAATGGTCTGACCAGTTCACACCTCTACCAGTAGTGTATTAGCATAGTTATTTTCCCACATCCCCTCCCCATTTGTTATTTTACATTTTTGTCTTCTTAGCCAATCTGATGAGTGTGAAGTGGTACTCCAGAATTGTTTTAATATGTATTTCTCCAATTACTGGAGATTTAGAGCATTTTTTCATATGGCTAAAGATAGCTTGGAATTCTTCCTCTGAAAACTGCCTATTCCTATCATTTGACAATTTATCTATTATCTCCATCTAAATAGTCATTTAATTTAGCATGTGACTTATAATACACTACCCTGGAGGAAAACTTCCTTGAACCCTGCAGCTTCTTCAGGGTGGGGACCAGGTATTATTTGTTCCTCTGGAGCAGAGTCTATCACTGGATTAAATGGTAAATGCTTATTAAATTGAGCCTGATGTTTTCTATTCCATTTTTAAAAATAGCACAGTAACCTGATCCCTCTGATGAGGTACAGGCTCAGGGAACCCCCTTGAACTCTGATTGAATCTTCCCATTTGAGGAGGCATTTGCCTGAGGCCATAAGCCTTTCATTGTGGCTAGGCCCAAACCTCTGTTACTAACCTAGCCCTCCTTTGTCCAGCTAGCCCCCACCCTTGATCCTCCCAAACCCTCTCTGCTACCTCCCACCCTTAATCTCTTATCTCTGGAATCTGACCGCATTTGACTCCTCCTGAATACCCTCCCCAAACTCCTCTTCTAGACCATCCCTAAAATCCTCCCACAACCTTTCTGTATATAAGATCCCATCTTGCCTCCATGAATTGTAAGAGCGCCAGAGAATGATCTAGCATAAACTCATTCTGTGTCAGATTATTCTGGCCGCTTGTCCAGTACAAGCATTACAGATACGGAGGCTCCTTAAGAGTCTAGCCAATATGGCAAATCTTTAATAAACTTTGTGTTTCTTTGGCTGAGAGAAGACTTGAGTGGAATTCATTCAGCAGGACCTGGCGTGTTGGTATTTGGGGGTCTTGAGCACCCCTAACCCCTAACCCTATATGTCAATATCTTATGGTGACCTCATAACCTCTGTTTGTCCCTTCATTTCTGTGGAGATCCTCAGGTTTAGGACACCATTTATAGTTACAGAATCTGGCAGAGAAAATTCTGTTGATTCTGATACAGGAAATTCATCTTTCTTTCATCTGGGTTTGGAATGAGTTTTTCCTTTATGTGTGGGACAGGACAGAAGTTACTCAGCAGGTTAGAAGAATGCTCTCTCTACCTTGTGACAATGTGCTTTTTTTTTTTAAATTGTTCTTTTCTTTCTGAACCAACACCAAATAAAGCATTTCTGTATACAAAGTAAAACATAAAAAACAGATTGTGGATGAAACAGTGAATCTATTACATACAGCTTGCTTTTCCTTCTAAGTACATAATAGATTCATCATTAGACTTTCAAAATTTTTCTACTTGTCTTGTTACCTACTTTTTGCTTTCTGAACATTTTTCCTTTTTCCTTTCTTTCTTTTTAGTTTTCGACATTCACTTTTATAAGATTTTGAGTTCCAAATTTCCCTCCCTTTTCTCCTTCCTAAGACAGCATGCAATCTGATATAGGTTATACATGTACATTCATATTAAACCTATTTCCACATGAGTCATGTTGTAAAAAAGAATGAGTACCAAAGGGAAAAACTACAAGAAAGAAAAAACCCACTTTTCTCAACATTTAAAAATGCTTCAATGACCCTTAGGTTTCTTTTGGGGTTTTTGGTTTGTTTTCGTCAACTCCATCATTAATGGCACTCTACTTCTTCCCCTTCTCCCCATGTTGGGAAAAAAGGAAAAGAAAACCAAAACTCTTGTCACAAATACTCATAGTCAAATAAAGCAGATTCCTGCATATCTGAAAATGTATGGCTTACTCTATACCTTGAGTCCATCAACCGTCTGTTAGGAGGTGGGTAAGTAGCATTGACAGAGTATGGGCCCAAGCTGAAACCTTTCCCCTTTACCCCAAAAGAATTTGATCCCATTTGTCCATAGGCTCTGGGAAACCCCGACCTTATATTCTCCCTGATTTTTGCCTCTTAATCTGGCTTTTTCATGCCCAAATCTGTTACCCTTAACCTAGCCTAGCCCTCCATTGCCTATTATCTCTGGATTGTCTCTGGCTGCTTTCCACCCTTGATCCCACCAAAATCTCATTTTCTTCATTCCTAGAATCTGAGATCTAATCCGCCCAGTTCCATCAAGATCCTCCTTAGACTCCTCCTCCAGACCCTCCCTGAACCCCTCCTGTAGTCACCCCAGACTACTCGATTACCCCTAGTTCCCTCCCATAGCTTTCTGTATATGAGATCCATCTTGCATCCATGAAGGGGCTCAGATTCAATCTAGCTCAGATTCAGTCTGTGTCAGATTGTTCTGACCTGCTTGTCAACACAAGTGTCACAAATGCTTAGGCTCTTTAAGAGTCTATGGAGAATCTTTAATACACTTTGTCTTACTTTGATTGAAAGAAGGCTTGGATTGAATTTATTTGGGCAGTGTCAGTATTTTGGGGTGCTGAGCACCCCTAAACCCCAACATTTTAAACCTCAACAGCATGGTTCATCACTGGTTCCCTGCTATTGTGGTTGATAATTGCATTGATCAAAGTTTTAAGTCTTTCAAAGTTGTTTTTCTTTATGACTTCATGGTTATCATCTATATCAGCAGTTCTCAACCTGTGGGTTTCGACTCTTTTGGGGGTCAAATGACCCTTTCACAGGGGTCACAGGGGTTGCCTAAGACCATCGGAAAACACATATTTCCGATGGCCTTAGGAACTGAGACACCTCACCACTATCTGTCTCCAGGCGGGTCTGCCCACATGCAGATACACCAACATACGAGTATTAAAGGGTCGCAACATTAGGAAGGTTGAGAACCACTGATCTACATTGTGATCCTGATTCTTCCCACTTTAATTCTACATCAGTTCACACAAGTCTTTTGTGGGGTGAGAACTTTCTGACTGAATCCAAACTTCATGAAACAAATCCCCTTAATAAAAAGACCTGAGTTCAAATTTGGTCTCAGACACTTCCTAGCTGTGTGAACCTAGGCAAGTCACTTCACTCTGTTTGCCTCAGTTTCCTCATCTGTAAAATGGAGCTGGAGAAGGAAATGGCAAACTGTATCTTAATGATACTTGCAGCTGCTGTGGAGGTTTAAGACCAATAACATCAGCACACAAGAGGGCTGCTGACATAGGTTCTTTGATCTGTTTTTTCTAAAGGAAAAATGGTTTCAAAGGTGTTGATAATCTTACTTTAATTAAACAATGAGAAAGATATATACGTACAGAGAAGTGAGTCTTCAAGAGATAATCCAATAGACCAGGCTCCAAATGTCTAAACTGAGTAATAGAACGATTTGCATCACCAGACCAGGGAGCACCAATATCTGGGCTCACAAAGGAGGGGTGGGGGCCTTAACAAGGGCTTCCTAGAGTCTTTTCTGGTCAAATCACAAAGACTCCAGGTGAACATTCTTCCCGTGAGTGAGCCCCAAAGCAAAATACCAAGCTCAGAATATATATACACTATATATACTTTCAACTAATAGGCTCAGAACCCAACGGCATCACAACCCATGTGACTCATTATCTAATTGGCTGAGTACCAAAAGGTGTGAAAGCCTTCCTACAAGAAAGCCTTCCTGCAAGCAAGCTTCCCAGTGAGCAAGCTTCCCCTTAAGCAAGTTCCTCACCCAAGGCAATATAAATCTCCCTGAATATATATATAGTTTTCACCTGATGGGGCTCTATGTGTCTCAGCATAGAATGAATGTATCACAGCTGTGAACTGGGCTGGAGTTCAAAGCAGCAAGACATCATGATTGAAATACTTGTGTACCTTTAGGTGTGGGAACACAGTCCCTGTTCCAAGGAAAAAAGGGAACACATGTGGTCACATAGGCCTATTAATGGTGAAGAAAGATCTTCATATTCCATTAATCCTACATTAACCACTCCAGTATCTCTGCCAAGAAAACCCCAGATCAGGTCACAAGATGTCACACACACCTGAAATGACTTAAACTTCCTGACTTCAAGCCCAGTGTTCCATCTTCTGCACTCACTGGCTGTTAGAAATGCCAGCAACACTGGCAATGCCCATAAGCAACTCAGGGCGGGTAGCTACTATGATTTCCAGGTGCATGCACATGCTAAGTGTAGTGATCTCAAACGGATCCTGGAACAGAGATAGGGACTGGGAGCCATGAGGAAACAAGAGTTCCACAGCTGCTGGTCATTGAAACTGCTAGAATCTTGTTCAACTGGCCCTTGACCCCTTTAGTCCCTGTCTCTGAGACAAAAAGAACATGCCCTTTCCCATCTCCTCCTTTCTCTTTTTGTGTATGGTAGGGATTTTACCCCATCTGTACCCAAAAATCTGGGAGAAAAACAGGAGGAACTCTAGGAAAGCAAAATAGTTAGTGGTGGTTCTCTTCATAAAGATGTGTTTAGCCTAGTTTCTTTTTCACTTTAGCCCATGCATAGTAAACTATATAATCAGAGTTGTGCCTTGTGAAATGACTTGAGAGAGTGTAGTTAATCTCACAATGTGGGAGCTTTAGCCAGCTATAGAGAATAGATTTCATATTTTAATATTTGCATCAATGTGAGAAATGCTAGTAGTTTGGTTTCTACAGATTCTACAGAAAAAAATGGATGCTGCACAGGACATGAAGGAAGGTATAAATCAGGATGAGGGGAGAAAAGGTAGAGCAACCCTATCCAATCATATAACTGGAAGAGATCTGTAGGTTTACCTTTGGAAGGGGCCTGAGCTAAGCTGGCTCAGACTGGCTGGGGGGGTCAAAGGATGGTCACCAACTTTTCATTAACACACATGTTTAACTAGCCTTATACATGGTAACTGATACACCCCATAGAGAATTAGAGCCTCATTATCCAATCATGGGATGCATGAAGCTCATATTGGATGGAGGGAACTACTAAGGAGTACATATGTGTAGTGGGCAGATCAGAAAGATTGTAACCCAAAAGAGCTGGGACCAATCGCAGTTCTAAAGGGAGGGACAAGGCAGGAAATTCGAATGGAAACAGCATAAAAGGGTTTGCATTTGTCTGATTCTCTGTAGTCTTTTGAGGAGGCTACTCATTTATTCAGGAAAGAATAAATGTAAAATAAAGATAATGAAAACCTTCCTGGCTTTCCAACAAGTATTGTTCATTCCTAGACTGAGCATGTTTATAACGATTTTGGGGGTCTTGTCCAGGAAATTCCCTCTGGACAAAAGACCTCCCCCTTGCCTCCCCCACCGCTGTTTTACAGCATGCCCTAGTGTCCACAGGCTTTTCTTCTTCAGACTGCTAAATTCCCAGGACTATTTTAGTTCATTGTTGTGGATCCAGGAACGTAGGGGAGAGAGGAAGTGAAAATGAACAGCAGGTACAGGAATCCCACCCCTATGACTGGACCAGCCCGGGTTTGGATAATCAGAGTGAGGTTGGAGGTCTCAGGAAAGCTGAGATGGGAAATAATCACTGGGAAAGAAGGGTATCTGATGAGGGATGGGATTCCCCCCAGGGCATTGTCTCCATATGGCCAGTAGAGAGAGATGCTGGTTAAATTCCCCCCTCCCTCCATCTGCTCCTGAGAGGAAGAAAGACTCACTTCTGGGGACTGTTGTAGAGAGCCTGAGTGGAGCTGCCGGGAGATGGTCCAGGAGTGGGAGGGAGGTCAGGGACACCCACTTCTGGGGACTGTTGAGGCAAGCCCAAATGGGATTTAGAAACAGTTTAGAAGTGGGGGGAAGGGAAACCCTGTTGGTCCAGAGGACAGCCACTTCTGGGGCATAGTTGAGGTGAACCTGAGTAGGGTTTAGAGACGGTCTAGAAGTGGGGGGAGGTGGACAAAAAGGAAAAGGCACCTAGGGAAGGAAGAAAAAAAATCTGGGAAGGATTCTATTGAAATTGGCTAGAAGTGAGTCAGAGTAAATTACAACTCAGAATTCTTGACTGGTCTGAATTCTAATTCTAACTTGGTTTCTAAATTGAGTGCACTCTGTAATACTGTTAAGTGTCATGCCATATCTGGTCTGTGTCTGTGTGTCTGGAGTGCTTCATGTTTGTGTAAACTTTTTGGGGGATCTGAAATGCAGCTAAGAAAAAAAACTTTAGGAGGTTTTTATGGCTGCCTATTTTGGAAAGTTTCTGCACAGGTGAGAGGTGGGGTTAATTAGTAGAACAAAGGATCAGCAGGCAGTTAAGAAAGGAAAGCTGAGTCTTTGAATTAGGCTTCATTAGACCCTCAAAGTTAAAAAAGTCTGTATTTTATGTTTGTATCAAAATCAATGTATCTGATCTCAGACAGTGTATTTGGAAACGCAAAATTAAAGGGGTCTTCTATCTGATAATGGAATTGTTTTGGGGTTTCAGTGTTCTCTTAAAAATACTTTATAAGAAACTCTCTACAGAAGAGAAATTCAGCTCTTTTAGTATGAAAATTGTCAAACATTTGACTTAACCCCAAGTTTCTTTGGTCCTGGAAAGTGAGCAGGATGGGGTAAGTGAATATCCTTTTTTTTTTTTTAAATGTCTGGGGCAGTGGGGAGTTGAAGTGCCTAATACAGTTTTGTCTGAGGTCTAGGGAAGGAGACCAGACTTCAGCTGTTTGAGGGGCTGTTCAGAGCTGAGAATATACAGCTGAATGTCCTTTTGGGGAACATATAAATTTGTGGATAATATTTCCTTTTAAAAGGCCAAGGGTATCGAAACTTAGAAATGTATAGTTACATTTGAATGGAAGTGGCATAAAAGGGCTTGCATTTGTCTGTGGTCTTTTGAGGAGGCTACCCATTTATTCAGGAAAGAATAAATGTAAAATAAAGATAATGAAAACCTTCCTGGCTTTCCAACAAGTATTGTTCATTCATAGACTGAGCATGTTTATAACATCAATATTACATTTCATCCCCTAGATTAAATTTAGAAGAGTGAGGAGTGAGGATTTAACAAAAGCTGCTTTTCTGATAGATGAGAGGTTGTGGCCTTGAGCGCCATCTTGTGGCCTGAAAGTATGCAGCTCCCTCTGCTGGGATGTCCCAAAGTAGCTGAGAGTTCAATCCATCTATATAGCTCAAGCGGGTTATCACCTGGTAGATAATTCAGAGATTGTTCCTGACTAAAGAAACTGCTTTGCTGGATACACAGTCGCACCATGTTTCCCAGTATGCTTGAGGCAGGTAAAAATAAACCAGAGTAAAAGAATTACATGCCAGGGCCTATTTTGCAGAAGAGAAGGCAAGTTTTATCATATTTCTGACTTTCTTACACAGTGCCAGGCACATAGCTTAATAGGTACTTGTTCCTTTCCTTCCTTCCTGTTTGTTTTATTTAAATTAGATAACACTTGAATTAAAGCTGTCCTACCAAAATAATAAGGAAAAGTGGGTCTTGATCTTCCTCTTTGCTGATATCACAGTACTGCCATATGCTCAACCTTTGGCGATGAGAACTGATAAGCTACCATCCTGCTGAACGGATACTGAGAATAGCTCTTTCTGGTTAAAATGGTTCTTTCTCACTAAATCTGAGGTCTTAGCTCTGAGTCTTTGGAGACCCAGTTTCCTAAAGTTTGTGTTGCTTTTTTTTGTTTGGACATGTGCATCTATGATTTACTTGGCCAATGCAGATTGGTAACTCATCTATGACTAGTCTGTAGTTACCTGGGCCATTGAGAGGCTTAATGACTTGCTTATGGTCACACTGCTGGTATGTTTCAGAGATATACCTTTAGCAAAGATCTTGCCTTTGAGGTTAATGTCATACCCTGGTGCCACTTTATTTTATTATACTATGGGAACTTATGCCAAAGGTTCATGTGATAGCTTTCTAGTCATCCTTAGCAACCCAGGACTGACTTCTACAGCCCTCATCACGTACCAGGCCCCAGGTTAGCCATGCCAATTGGGTAGTGAAGGAGTATCACTTTATTTCTATATCTCATCAGGTTGCTACCGGATATATTTCAAGGACCTCTCCTTTTACCAACAGAGGTCATAACCACTCTGTCTACAGGCAGCATGGAGTAATGGATGGAGAGCTGAACCCTGGGGTTCTGAAGATATAGGTTAAAATCTGGCCTCAGACACTAACTGTGATCATTCATGTAAGCTCTCTCATTCCTCAGCTGCCTTATGGGGAGGTGATAAACGTACCTTATGAGGTTGTTTTGAGGGTCAAATGAGATAATAGTGCTTTGCAAACTTTAAAGTGTTATGCAAATCCCAACTAAGTGATGCAGTGGATAGTGTGTTGGGCCTGCAGTCAGGAAGACCTGAGTTCAAATCTTACTGCGTGACCCCAGAAAAGTCACTTAACTCTGTTTGCTTCAGTTTCTTCATCTGTAAAATGACATGGGAAACCACTGCAGCATTTCTTCCAAGAAAACCCCAATGGGGTCATGAAATGACTCAACAACAACAACAAAATCCATTCTTTTTATGACTTTGTAGGCTTTGGAAGTTGCTCTGACATAAAAATTCATGATCCCATTTCCCATATGGCCAACTTTGTAAGAACTCTCTCCAAATTTAGCTTAGGTGGATGCTTTGGATAATAGACACATGTCCAAAGCCTTTGCAGCTTGGTAAGAACCTGCCATGGCTTGTGTCCCAGCAGCACAGCCTTCAAGAGCCTGTCAGACCACAACAAGGCCTCAGAAGACTTTAGTCCTGATATAAGTTGCTCTGTAAAGTGTTGTATAGTTCACTATCTCAAGGATATCTGATTTCATTTGCTTGGGTCCTTGCTACACTGGCATAGATTGAAGCTCCCTCTATTCCTTAATATGAGGATCAAATGAAGTAAAATAAGTACTGAATTTTGCAAACATCTATAAATACCAGTTTACTATTATTATTAAGTCATCTTTCAAGAGTTACTATGGCAAAACAAACAAACAAAAAACTCCATCCCTCTATAGCTAATGTGCTGATGAGTTTCCCTGAACTAAGCTAAAGTGGTCCTCAGAGAACAGACATATAGTCCATCACCAGGTTGATATTCAAAACCTTCCTCCTTGAATGAACCTTCCAGAGCTTATGCTCTGCTGGGATGGTCTTCAAGGACTCAGGGTCACCTCTTTGTCATAATAAAGGGTATCAGTGGAGGAAAGTACTACACGGATGTGTATTACTGTTATTCTTACTTAATCCTACACTCTGACAATTTCAGAAAAATGCCTATGTTTTAGAGACCCCAAGGATAGAGCAAGGAAAAATGGGTAGTAGGTGCAGGAGGCAGGTTTCAGGTCCATGAAAAGAAAACCTTCCTAGCAATGAGTGTTATCTGAAGATTTAATGAGCTGCTCCTGGAGGCTCCTCACTGGGGTCTGCAAACAAAGGCTGGAAGACCAATTATCAAGGACATTACAGAGAGGACTGTGGATCACGTATGGGCTGAACTTTATAACCTGTGAGGTTTCTTCCAAGTGTGAGATTTGGTGAGTGTGAACCTCAAAAAGGGTTCAGGTGGGACCTTCTGAAGGGAAGTCCTTTCTTCCTCCTTGTGAACAGGACTGAAGAATCTGGGATAATAGTATCTTCCACCCATCAGTTCTCTGATCCTGGCTGCCCTATGAAGGATAAAATTCCCTAAATTCTCTTCCATCATTTCAGTTCAACAAGTATTCATTAAGACACTGTGCTAGGCACCGAGGATACACAGACAAAAGGAATACACCAAATGAACATCAAAAAAGCAATCAGACTCTGAGTAACTCTAATGACCAATCTTGGTCCAGAGAAGGAATCATTTCTTCCACCTCTCAGCAGAAAGGTGAGGTACTATGAGTGCAGAATGCTGCATACATTGTCAGTCACAGTTCCTGTATCTGTTGGTTTTGCCCCACTTTCTTTGTTACAAGAAAGGGTGCAAATCTGGGGAATGGTTGAGAAAGTACTGTATGCACAAAGGATAATTTGGCAACCATAAAATTGCTTAAAGCCACAAAGAGCGTAACACATTCAAACCCTTTACAATCTTTCCAGATTGATTTCATCGTCACACACCCTTCATCCCAACTAGTTTGTACATCACATTCCATCTCCTGTGCTTTTGCCCAGGCCATCTGCAGTACCCAGAATGCTTTCCCTCCTTATCTCTGACTCTTAGAATCTGTGTAAAGAGAGCAGCAAGACTGGTATTGCTGCTCAGTCATTCCAGACAGCTTCGACTCTTGGTGACCCCATTTGGGGTTTTCTTGGCAAGGAAAATGGAGCGGTTTGCCATTTCCTCCTCCAGCTCATTTTATAGATGAGGAAACTAAGGCAAACAGGGTTAAGTGACTGGCCCAGGGTCACATAACTAATAAGTATCTGAGGCCATATTTGAACTCAGGAAGATGACTCTTCCTGACTCCAGGCCTGGCATTCTATCCACTGAGTCATCAAGATGCTCCTTAGAATCCTTAGCTTCCTCCAAAGCACAATTCAAGCACTACCTCCCACAGGAAGCCTTTCTTTATCCTACTCCTAAAAATTATTTTTTGTATATATTGCATCAGCTTACCTGCGTATGTGTTGTTTTCTTCCAGCAAGATGCACACTCTTTGAAAAGAGGGACTGCTTCCTTTTTGTCTTGGTTTTCCTAGGGCCCAGTGTGATGCCTGACCTATAACAGACTCTTAATAAATTTGGGATGAACGAATGGGTAGATGGAGGGGCTTATTTTTGGACACAGTCCATTGAGGCCAATGCCATATTGCCAGTGGCCAAATTGATTCGTTCAAGAAAAAAAAACGCCACCAATGAAGAAGCAACGTTGTAGCTTATTTTAATTTTGATTTATCTCAAATTTACTTCTGAACACTGATGATTCTTTAAACACTAAAATTTCCACTTAAAGGATAACGCCCACTCAAAAAGACCTACTGCCTATCTTGGACACAAGGTTCCATGTTAACCAATCTTTATTGTCACACCCGGACTTCTGGATCATGTGGAATCACATATCATCATTAAGACTTTGATGAAGCCTTTGGAAGGTGGTTCAGCAGCAAACCATGTCAGGATGAGCCATAACCCGTCCCCTGGCCCTCCAGGTCAAAGGACTGTGGTGACCCTGCTGTGCTTCCTGGGCCATCTTCACTTCCCAAGAGAGGCCAAGTAGGTGTACCAGAAGAGAGCCACAGTGTTGGCAAACAGCACTCGGAACTGGCAGAGGAAGAGGAGGCACAGTCAGGTGAGGGGGATAAAGAGTAGGAGACTGTTCTTACATGAGGACATCTTTGCTCTTCATTGCATCCTCCTTTAAGCAGGGAAACAGCCGTGACTAACCCTTCATTCATGAGAAGCTGCTTAACACCTTAAAATTTCCACACCACCATGCCAAACCACCACAACATAGAGAGCATTCTGATCACCAGACAACAGCTTATACTGCTCACCACACCACGACCCAAACAGACCTCCATGCCACTGCCAATGCTGAACACCTTACTATGACCCAAACAGGTCACAGCCAATGCTGGACCAAAAGCTACAGGTCATCATGATGCTATGTGCTCTGCTGACTATCCTGCCAGCACCTATATTGGCAACCGCACCACAGCTCATACTGACCACCACCACATAGATAACAGCCCATGCTAGCCAAAGATCTACAGGTCAACTTGAATCAATGAATGAGGTAGCTAGAGGGCACCATAGTGCACAAAGTGCTGGACTTGGAGTCAGGAAGACCTTCAAATCTTGTCTCAGACACTTAATTAGTGTGTGACTCTAGATAAGTCACTTGGCCTTTGCTTGCCTCTGTTTCCTCATCTGTAAAATGGGGACAATAACAGTATTTATCTCCCACCATTGTTCTGAGTAAAAATACTTTGCAGACCCTTAAAGTGCTATGTAAGTGCTAGCTTTCATCAACATCATCATCATCATCACCATCATCATCATTGCTATGTGCTATACTGACCTTTATGTCATAGCCCAGTATTGACAACCACACCACAGTCTACACTGACCACAACCCAACCCCAATAGACCTGCACAACTCAACCTGACTCCCATGCTGTAGCTGACCTCCACATCATGACCCAAAGCTTATGCTGTCTACAACACCATGACCCAAAAAGCCTAGCATGCCATAACCCATTCTGATTAGCACACCATGACCCATCTTACTTTTATACCAGAACAGTATGTGACCACTACACTCTAGTCAGTTTGGCTCATTGTATTTGAGTAACTGTTCTGATTTTTTAAAAAATAAGGTAGAGAGGGAAGAGGAGAAGCTTAGAATTTGTAAACTATAGACTAGTGGGTTTGAATTCAATTCTTGGTAAGACTCTTGAATATATTATTAAAGAGATGGTTAGTGAAGATACAGAAAGTGCAGCAGTGACTATTAAGATCCAATATGGTTTCCTCAGGAACAAGTGGTCATAGTAAACTATGTTCATTTTCCTTACTCTTCCTATTATAAATCAGAGGATTGCTGTAAATACACATTTCAGCAAAGTATTTGAAAAAGTATAGCATGCTAGTCCTGCTAACAAGATGAAGTGATCTATACTATATAAATATTGAGTTGGGTGGATTTGGAATCAGGTGAATGGCTGGATCAAAGAGGGATAATGGCTTAATGTTGTTTTGGAAGAAAGTCTCTAGTGAAGCACCTTAAGGGTTTGTTCTTGGCCCTGTGTTTCTAAAAATATCTTTTTATTAATGACTCAAAGGCATGTTTATCACCTTTTCAGATGAAATGAAGTCAGGAGGTATAGAGAAAACACTGTTAAAGTGCATAGTATCCAGAGATGGTCTAGAATATAAATGATCAAGAATATTGAGAGTCTCCCCAATTGATAAATGGTCAAAGGATATGAACAGGCAATTTTCAGAGGCAGAAATTAAAGATATCTTTAAGCATATGGAAAAATGTTCTAAATCACTATTGATTCGAGAAATGCAAATCAAAACAACTTTGAGGTA
>JAQQSU010004044.1:0-14190 GCA_028627135.1 Pseudochirops cupreus | reverse complement strand
GAAGGTAAACATAGAAAAGAAATCATAAGGAACTTATCAAAATTGAACTATTTACATGCCAACATGGAAAAATGATAATTGTAATTTATGAAACTTTTCTCAGTATGAGGATAGCTGAAGGGAATATAAATGTATATATAGGTATACATACACATATGTCTAAATAGGAGGATATATATATATGCGTATGAATACGTATCTGAGTATGTGTATATATGTGTACATAAAGGGCACAGGCTCAGTTGAATAGGAAGGGATGATACTTTAAAAGGTGAAATTCTGAGGTGGGAGAGGAATAGGATGAAAGGAGACAGGGAGAGACAGAATGGGGTTAATCATCTCATATAGAAGAGGCAAGGAATAACTGTTACAGTGGAGGGGAATAACAGTAAGGTGGATGGGGATGAGAGGGGTGATGATGGAGGGGAGGGCAGGGTGGGGGGAAGGGTTGCTGGAAACACACACTTCTATAAAGGGACAGGGAGAGGGTAGAGAATAGAACAAGGGAGGGAGGGATAGGAAGGAGGTACATATAATCAGTCTCTCACAATATGTCCAATGTGGAGATGTTCTGTGTAACTACACTTGTATAACCTGTATTGAATTGCTTGTCCTTCCAGTAGGGGTGGGTGATGAGAAAAGAAGGAAAAGAATCTAGAATTTAAAGTTGTATAATCAAATGTTAAAAATATATGTATATACTTTTATACATATATATTATTATATTATATATTATTATTATTATTATTAACTATATGCAACTGGGAATTAAGATATACAGGCACTGGGGTAGGGAGATCCATCTTGCCCTACCAGAAAGTCAGAGGGGTTATGGGGGAAGATATAAGAGAGAGCAGATTGGGGGAGGGGTTATACAATGAATGCCTGTTTTACGGTGGTGGGTGGGGAAAAGATGGGGAGAAAATTTGTAACTCAAAATCTCATGGAAATGAATGATGTAAACAATTTTAAGAAAAGGAATTATTATGTAGAAGGCATATAAGGAAATTTCTTTTACTTCCTGGTATTCTAATAGGGGAGGCAGCTAGGTGGCTCAGTGAACAGAGTGCTAGGCCTGGAGTCAGGAAGACCTGGAGTTCAAATTCAGCCTCAGACACTTACTAGCTGTATGAACCTGGGCAAGTCATTTAATCTCTATTTACCTTAATCTACTGGGGTCCATTTGCAGTTGTCCTGATCTATATTTTGCCTCTAGACCCAGATAGGTCCAGGGAAAAATGTGAGGCTGACGACTTTGCACAACCCTCCCTCACTTAAATCCGATTCACAACTAACAAAGCTACTAGAGAAGAAAATGGCAAGCCACTTATCTTTGCCAAGAAAACCCCATAATGGGGTTGTGAAGAGTCACACACAACTGAATGATTAAACAACAGTTCCTATAGGGTTTTCTTTAAGCACGTTTTGAAGTAAATTCTCCATTTCTGATTATTTGCTTTGTATGTTCCACTAGAACAAATTATCCCACCATTAAAGAAAGATAATGGAAGAGTTACCCTGATTCAGCTAGGGGGCCTTCCAATATGTCACATTGGTTAGAAAGCGGGCTTCTAAGTTGGAAAGATATGAATTTAAGTCTGTACTTCTAATACTTACCAGCTGCATGATCCTGGGTTAACCCTTTAATTTCTCAGGACCCGCAGGTAATTTTTGAAGACATTATAGCTGCAGAATCACTGCCAATCTGTATCACTAGAGGGAGGCTTCTCACCTGTAGTTCCCTACACTGTTGGAATAACTAGCATGATGAAAAAAAAATCAAATTGCTCAAGCAATTAGTATGCATATTAGGGTGTCATCACAATGTCATAAAAAGACTGAAAGTGAAAATATGGTAGTAGAAGCTCTGAAAGGAGAATAATCTACCTTATATGCCTTCAAATATTACTCTACTGCAGAGATATCAACTCCTAAAGCTTAAGCACTTTCAGTTTTTCCCAGTGTATTTTTATTTCAAAGATATTTCCTTCAGTATATTTAGTACTTTCCAATCAGGTTAAATTGCTGGCCCAAGTTTCTAGAAACTTTTTTTTTATTAATTTCTGTTGTTATTCAGTCATTTTTCAGTTGAATGTGATGTGCTGTAGTAGGCTACAACTTAAATTCATGAGGCAATAGGTTTATGAAGTCTTTTATAGGGGTGATATGTAGTTAATTGGTTTGTCAGTACCTCAGAAAGAGGTAGGAAATGTGTGTCTGTGTGTAGGGGGGGGAGGAGATAAGAAATTTTTTTAGCACAGTGGCATGGCAGAGGCCAATCAATACTTCCTCCTGACAGTCAAAGTTGGGATTGATGGAATTCTGAAACCAGACTGGTTATGGGATGGTAAAGCATGTTTGAGATTCTCACCTTAAACTGGATCAGCTCTACATCTAGAATCCCTGCAGTGATGACAGATTATTCATCCAGGGGCTCAAGAGATTCTTCATTCTTGGACTGGTGTTTGGAATGGAATGGAAGAATACAAAATTAATCATTATTACTAGCCATAATCAACTGGCAACATTTTATCTGTACTGATTATTTTGGATTATTGTGTTAGCTGTAAGGATAGAATGAGGTACCTCCACAGAATTTAAAATTTATTTAAAAATCACTAAACTAGTGATTGGACATACATACAAAATAATAATTAACATTTATATAGCACTTTAAGGTTTATGAGGTGCTTTTTATATGTAGGCACTATTTTTCATGATGGCCTTACTATTCCAAGAGCCTCCATCTAGCTCTCAGAGTTATGGTGGTACCCCTAAGAGGTTGGTACATTTTTTTTTCTCTAATGCATCTGCTTGGACCACCATCCCAGGTATCACCCCCTTCCATCCCATTAGCTACCAATGACTCAGGCCTCAATACCCTATAAATAATTAGCATCAATTAGCTTTTATAATGTAACATTTACTTTAAAGATATAGCAAGAATAAAAACCCAAACATTTCCCCTCAAAACCATGGAGGTACACTCTCCTGCATTCCACCTTGCTCTCTAGGGAGACTGCCTCAGACTTAAGTTCTACATAGCACTAATTCTACCAAGTTCATGTCCAAATATAGCATTACTCTTGGAATCATCTGCCTCAACTGCAAGGTTGTTCCTCAGGTCAATGCTCACCTGCCTATGATACCCAGATAGCTCAAGCTCAAACATGGAAAATGCTTATATACCTCCAATGACTCATTTATCTGGTATTTTGAGATCCAAGAGGTTTCCCAAGTAATTTCCCAATTAATCTTTACCTAAAATCAAAACAAACAGATCACCAAGTGAGGCAAAAAACAACACTTGTATTTATGGAACTACATGTTGGCATTAGAGGGAGTGGGATCAAGGCTTCTCCCTTTATGGCATTGTTGATCACTGAATGCTGCCAGTAAATGTATTAAGCTAAGTTATCCAACTAAGAGAGCGATAGCTGTGTCCAACTATTATCTATTGAAAGCAACTTGAGTTCTGCTTCCACAACTGTTGCCAAAGAGACTTCTACTGAGCATATGGTTATCATGATAGACCAGCCAGAGAAGGTATATGCATGCTCCAAAGTTTCTCCAAGGTATTTACTTCCATTATACATCTTCCTGCCTCTTCTAAAGTCAGGCTCCACCAGACATCTACATGTGATGAACTGCATCAGCCAAGAAAGCTAATGCATTCTACACTGGCTCATAAAGACGGATCTTTTGGACCAATCCCTTATTGCACATAGATGACCTAATCTGATGCTCACAAACCCGTGTGAGGTAGGCACTATTATTCCTCCCATTTTACAGATGAACAAACTAGGATTGACATAGATGAAGTAACTCTCACAGGGTGAGTCTAAGTCAGAATTCAAACTCAGGTCTTCCTGCTACTGAGTCTAGCAGTGTATGTATACTACCTAGGTGCCTCATAATAAAATGTTAGTAGCATTTACCAAATGAAAAATTTTCCTGTGACACAAGAAATAAGCTGAGGAGCAGGAAGGCAGGGATATTTTTGTGGAGGTGGTAGGATTTGATCCAGAGACTCAAAAATCTCATAACCCCCATGTTCTTCTTCCCCAAGCAATTTATTCCACAATTAGAAAGAGAAGTTCAGACACTCTTGAGAAACAATCCAATCTTGTAGCCTTTTCCTGATATACTATACTCTGCTGGTAAACACAATATAAAGAGGAAGCACTAGAAACCAGGTCACAGTTATACCTTAATCAACATTCTGTTTTATTTCCAGTCCCAGTGCACAGTGGTGGCATTAGAATTCCTCCCATGACTTGGAATACCTCTCTTGCATTTATGTAACCTACTCCAGTACCATACTTTCTCTAGTATCACTCTTTAACAATCCTTCACTCCAAATTCTTTGCTACATAAAACCAAACACTTTTTTCATAAACGCTAACTCACATTTCATGAACTATCAGTCTCAGCTCCCAAGTTAGCGGCTCAGTTTACAAACCAACCATCACTAGCCCTGAAGCAACTATATACTGCTCCTAACTAGGCCCTGAAAGGGTACATTTTTTTCCAATAAGAACCCCAGGTCCTAGTAGCAGGCTCCGTTTTTCTTTGTCTCATCACACACCCAGATTCCTATATTTGAATCATAAAGGAAGATTAGGACTAAGAGAAGGATAGAGGAGGGAAATGGATATTTTAGATAGAAAAAAGTAGTAGGAAAAAGGCACAAAATTGATAGTAACAGGTAACTATAACTTGTATTATCCATTAAGGTCTACAAAGCACTTGAAAAATATTCTCATTTGATCCTCAAAACAACCCCTCCATGTTGAAGCTATTACTATTCCCATTTTATAAATTGTGAAAGTGAGTCTGAGAAAAGCTCACTGATTTACCTAGGGTCACATGACCACCACCACCACCACCACCATCCCCTCCAGCACCGCCATTGCCACCAGCAGCAGCAGCAACAGGACCAGCACCAGCACCACCAGCTAGCATTTATACAGCACCAGCAATGTACCAAACACTGTACAAGGCACTTAACTGATACCATTTCCTTTTATTGTTACAGTAACCCCAGGAGGTAGGTACTATTATTAACCTCATTTTATAGTTGAGGAAATAGAGGTTAAGTGACTCGCCCAGTGTCACACAGCTAGTAAGTATCTCAGACTGGATTTGAAGTTAAGTCCTTCTGACTCCAGGCTTACTGTTCTAGCTCGTGTCAGATAAGATTCAAATCCAGGTCAGCACTTCATCCATTACAACATGAAGCTGTTCATGGTATGGTTGGGAAATAATGAGCAAATCATTTTGTTGAAAAGAAAAATTCCTGTAGGAGAGATAAAGTTCTTAAATGGTAAGTAGGGATAGGGAACAGACCTTTAATTTCACTGTTGTAGGAAACCCCTAGGTAGGGAAACTCCATCTATTTTGAAGGACAGCATCTTCTTTGAAATGTACAGTCATAGAGAGATGCCTAGAGCACTGAGAGTTTGGGTGATCAGTCTAGGTTCTTACAATCAGTATGTTTAAGTGGCAGGATTTGAATCCAAGTGTCCTTAGCTTTGAAATGATCTCTGTCCACTCACTACACCCAGCCACATCTCAAGGAGGGGTATAGGGAGAAAGACGAACATGATTTTTAATAGCAAATTAAGGAATTTGGATCTAATTCTCACACTGATAAGGATTTAAACAGTTTTGAGGAGGATGACATGGTTAAAGTGGTATTTTAGGGTCTAGTCCCTTCCCTCTAAAGTTATCTCCAATTTATCCTATGTACATCTTATTTGATGTTTCCTCAATGTTTGCATGCCTTCCTCAATAGTCTGAGCTGCTTGAGAGCAATGACTGCTTTTGACCTTTCTTCTTATCCCCAGAGCTGAGAATGGTACCTGGAACAAAGAAGTTGCTTAATATGTGCTTGTTGTTGATGAGATGTATTTAAAAGTCATGAGCAGCAAAGCTTGGTGGGAAAGCCTAGGGCAGGGGTCCTTACCTTTTGTTGTTGTCATTGTTTGTTTCATGGATCACTTTGACAATCTGGTGAAGCCTCCAGACTCCTTTTTTTGCCTACATTTATAATTCAAGAAAATGATAAATTTCAAGTTAAAAGAGAAAATAAAAGATGCATTTTTTTCTCATCCAATTTCCTAGAACCTCTGAAATTCGTCCTTGAACCCCTTGGGGTTCTGTCAACTCCAGGTCAAGAACTCATTCCTAAAGACAAGAGAATGGATTCAACAATCACAGTATCTAGAACAGAAAATTAAAATGGTACAAGTGGGAAAGGAAGGGAAGAAATGAATGTGGAAGATCTTAGGAGGAAAATATCAGTGATTGGGGAGATGGAGAGAATGAAGTTAAGGACATAAGCATAAAACTTGAAGGCTAGAAGGAAACTTTGAGGTAATTGAATCCAATCTCCTCATTTTCTAGATGAACAAACTAAGACCCAGGGAGGATAAATAACTTTCATAAGGTTACACAAAGACTAACATTTCAACCCAGGTTTTCAGATTATAGTCAGTGGTTTTTCCAGTGTACCACACATTGAAGTACTTAGAGGCCTTTCCTGTTCTGTCTTACAACTAGTGCTTCTCCTCTGATACTATCTTTCTCTAAATCTATATACTTGTATGCGTGCATGAATATGCACATTGAGATACATGTGTAAATATATATACTAAATAAATAGTTCTATGTATGTGCATATGCACATGCATGTATCTTTTATGTACTTATTTATATATTGCCTCCTCCATTAGAATCAATTGACAAACATTTATTAAGCACCTATTATTTGTCTGGCTCAGAGCTAAATTCTGGAGATATGAAGAAAGCAGAAAGACAGTGCCTGATCTCAAGAAGCTCACCGTCTAACAAGTGAGACAATATGAAAGCTACTTTGTGCAAATGAGATGTAGATATGTATATCTATATCAGTTTATCCAGATATATCCACAAATACATACATACATATCTTTATATGTGTATATATCCATATATCCACATACATACATATATCTATATCTATATCTATATATATATACATATGTGATACTCAATGAAGGAAGGTATTACTAGCATTAAGGGGGATCTGGAAAATCATCTTAGCAAAGACAGAATTTTAGCTGTGACTTGAAGGAAGGCAGAAAGCAGAAAATGAAAAGGAAAGTCTTCCAGACATGGGTGACAGACAGACAATGCCCAGAATAGGGAGATGGAGTGTCTTATGGGAGGAAGAGAACAGAGCTCAGGGTCACTGGATCACTCTGTGTGTGTGTGTTAAGGAGAAGCACACAATTGTGAGGAACTTTGAATGCCAAGTAAAGGGTTTTTATTTGATTCTTGTTGTTTATCCTTCATTTTTGAAGAAAACCAATGCCATTGGGGGTGATGTCTTAACTTGTACATGAATTAGAATAAAGTGAGGTAGAATTGAACAAAGTTATTAGCCTCACTTTCTCTTCCAGAGTTGTCAAAGTCCAGTAGCAGGACAAAAGCCAGGATGACTAGCAATGGGCCTGGAATGCAGTGAATGACCTTGGCTTCTTCAGTGTCTGAACAAGCTCTAATAGCTCCACAGTACCTGTTTCAGACACCTTCATGGCCTTTGGAATAAATTGTCCTTATCCGCCCATTCCGCTGGGGCCAGTCTTCACATTCTTATGGTAGATGTCTCCTAACTCACTGAAGGATTTAATCATCAAAATGATTTAGTCTGTCTGCTGAGATGGTTTTGTTGGGGTATAGCTGCTGTGCATGCTACAGCTTCTTGGAGCCACAGATGAGAGTGGAAGGTAGACACTGAAGATGAATGAGCAGCCCTGAAAAAGGCCCTCACATCAGTTACTAGTTTTCTGTGAGCCTTCATGGAAAACAGTAAAAAAAATTATTATCCATATTTGATTCTGGAAGTGATAGGGAGCCCCTGCAGTTCAAAGACCAAGAACTGCCATGGTTTGACCTATACTTTAAGAACATCTCCTTGACAGTTGAGTGGAGAATGGGCTTGGGGTGGGAGGTGCTTGTGGCAGGGATACCAATCATTAAACTTTTGAAGTAATCCATACGGGAGGTGATAAAGGACATGGGAAGTTTGAGGTGCGATGAAAAGGTTGGAAGAGCTGCTGTGGTGAGTGAGTGAGTTAATTAGGGAGGCAAAAAAAGATTGCTCTGAAGTGGCAATAATTCAGTTGAGGTTATGCTACATAAGTCTGTAGTGGACCAAGTCAGCACGGCTTCATGATTTTCTTCAACTTTTTCGGTAATGCGTTTGTAGGAGCAAAGACAGAAGACAGTGGAAAAGTTGTACACCATTGTTCTAAGTCAAACTGATCTTTTACCTGTTCCCTGAACACAGCATTCTATCTTGTGTCTCCTGTCTTCTTGCCTTGGTAAAAGTAGTTTTTCCCATTTCTAGAATGTACTTCCTCATTACTTTTATATATTAAAAACCCTAGCTTCAATCAAAATATAGTTCAAGAATCACCTCCTACTAGCACTCTTCCCATAACTCCTTTTGCCCAATTATTAATCCATATTCATATTTGAAATAATTTCACATTCAATTACTCACACGCATATTGTCTCTCTTTCCTCACCCTAGTACAATTTAAGTACCTTGAGACTATGGAATCTTTCTTTCCCTTCATTCCTTCGTTCCTTCGTTCCTTCCTTCCTTCCTTCTCTCCTTTCTTTCTGTCATGTTCTGGTCCGCTTTCCATCTGCAGTTCTCCTGAGTTTCACTCTAAGGAACAAGATACTCTTCCTAGAAATATCTGATCTTCTGATCTCACCATGATGCTAATTCAGTCTTGGACACTCAGAGCACTTCCCACATTTCTCAATCTCCTCTCCCCTCTTATTGTAGGGCTGGAGGGCAGAGTACTAAACTCCTCATAAAATCTTGTTTTGTAGAAGGCAGAAATTGGACTTCCAGCTCACTCTGCTTCTCATCTGCATCTCTGTCTACTTCCAACATTAAGAAACAAGATGCCCTTTGGTACCCCCTGATATCTTCCCTGCCATTTCCAGTTTCATTTTGTGTCTTGTCTTCCCCAATTAGATTGAAACCTCATTGAATCAGGGATTTTTTTTTCTTATTTATATCCTCAACACTTAGCCTAGTGCCTAGCACATCGTGGGTGCTTAATAAATGTTTATTGAGTTGAATTGAACCATAGTACCCCGTATAAAATTGGTATTTCCTAAATGTATTTTCAATTAAATTGTTGAATTAAATAGGAGATTGACAAGAGTAACATCATTTAAAGAATAAAACTAGCTTTAATCCTTGCCAAACCTCCCACACATACCCTCAGATAATTTGCTTCAGTGAAATGAGTCAAAACAGAGAAAATAAAAAAAAAATAGAGAAAAATATAACTTTCATAGGAACTGAAGCCCTTGAGGTCTTTAGGAAGATAGGAAGCATAAAGTTTGTTGGAATATACTGAATTACCTATTTCAAGATGAGCCTTCTACAAGAGACATAAAGCTGATGAGATGGTTCTAAAGACCACCAGTGAATTCATGACCAAACAAGTAAGAGAGAGAATAACACAGGATAAAATAGATAGTTTTGATCATATAATTTTAAAAATTGCCCAGACAAGTCTAATTACAATTATAAAGAAAATTATAAAAAAGTCTGTACCAGAAATTTTATGATAAAGACCTCACATTTAATATCTATAAGGAGCTGATTCAAGTTTATAAAACAAAGAGCCATTTGCCAAGAGATAAGTGGCCAAATATAGGAACAGGAGATTTTGGGAGGAGGAAATAAAAGCTTATCAACTACCATATGAAAAAAAAATGTTTTAAATCACTAATAACTGGAAAAAGGTAATTTAACTCTACTTTGAGTTTTCACTTCACGTTTATTACACTGACATATAGGACAAAAAGGGAAAATGACAAATACTGGGCATACTTTGGGAAAATAGTTACATTAGTGCATTGTTGGCAGGGTGTGAACTGGTCCAATCATTTTGGAAGTTAATTTGGAACCATGTTGTAAAGGTTACTAAATTGTCTATGCCCTTTGACACGTGTGTGTGTGTGTGTGTGTGTGTGTGTGTGTGTGTGTGTGTGTGTGTGAGAAAATGATCTACAATAGGAAACTAAGAGAGTGTTCTCCTATTTGTTACTGGCTAAACAAATTGTGATATGTGAATCTAATGGAATGTTTCTTAAAAAAATAACAAATGGGCAGTTTCAGAGAAAAATGAGAAGACTCTAACTGATAGAGAATGAAGTGAGCAAAAGCAGGAGAATAATTTACATAATGAAAACATCAAAAAAGAAAAAAAAAACAACTTTGAAAGATTTTAGAACTCTAATCATGCAATGATAAAGTCCAAAAGTCCAAGACTCAAGATGGAGAACATGACTCATCTCCTGGCAGAGAGGTAATTAACTTACAATGTAGAAAGGCATACATTTTCAGACATGGTCAATGTGGGAATGTTTTGCTGAACTATTCATGTTTGCATTTAATTTTTAAAAAATCTGTCCAATTTGTCAAGGCAGTGGGAGGGTCTGGTTATAAATGCTTGTAACACACATATGTGTATGTATATTTATACGTATATATGTCATTATATACATATATATTATGCATTATATATATAT
The DNA here is from genome assembly GCA_028627135.1 of Pseudochirops cupreus. Classification (NCBI taxonomy): domain Eukaryota; kingdom Metazoa; phylum Chordata; class Mammalia; order Diprotodontia; family Pseudocheiridae; genus Pseudochirops; species Pseudochirops cupreus. Next base: position 3,579 of record JAQQSU010004044.1, on the reverse strand, counting down.
AATATGTATTGTTTTTCAGTTATTTCAGTCTTACACAAATCTTCATGACCCCTTCTTTGAGTTTTCTTGGCAGAGATACTGGAGTGGTTTGTCATTTCCTTCTCCAGCTCATTTTAAAGATGAGCAACTTATGCAGAGTTAAGTGACTTGCTCAGGGTCATTGTGAGGGATAATTTATGATGAAGTTTCCCCATTCTGAAAAATCAAATCTAGAATGGCTTCAGTACTCACTAGGCCTAGGGTTAAGTCACCTGACCTTCAAGCTTAGAGCAATGGAGACCCTCCCCTAAAGCCAACTCAGCAGAAGATATGCCAAATAAGGTTAAGACTGCTTTCATTGGACATCCACATGTTTCCAGGTCCTTTGTCTCAGAGAGATTCCCACGCTTAGGTTGTGAGACAGCCCCCCCTACCAATAAGAGTTAAGGCCAGTTGGGGGGGTTGGGTTTCTGCATTGGGAGATTATATAACCATGGGCTGCCTTCTACCTCTCGCTCTCTCCCTGAAGATGCCATGTTGGGTGACAGGGGGTAGAGTCCTTTCTCATGAGAAAGAATAAAGACCTTTTCTGACCTTAGATTCAGACTCCAAACTCTTTCATCTCACACAGTCATGTAGCTAGTAAGTGTCTGAGGCTGGATTTGAACTCATGAAGATGATTCTTTCTGATTCTAATCACAATACTCTATCCACTGTGCTATCTAACTAGTATGCATATTACATACATGTCATACACATATAATATGTATATGTGTGTGTACATATACACACATATATTTGAGAGAGAATGCTCACTCAGGTATAAGACATCAGGAAGTCACTCATTTCCTTGAGCCTCAGGTTCCACATCTGAATGATTTGGACTAGATAGCTTTAAGAGGTCCCTTTCAGTGCTATATTTATGACTCTATAGTAGTAAGAATTTATCAGTCTTAGCAACTTGAATCTATGTTGGCTTGGAACCTGACAACTGGATTTAGTATCTAATCCAGAAAAAGCAAGATAGAGAATATTCACAAAAACATATTAAGCTGTGCTCTGACTGACTCTGAGAAGTATAGACCATTTCTCATGCCTGAAGTATATTGTCTGCTCATCTCTGCCTCTCAGAATCCCTGTTTTCCTTCAAGACTTTGTTCATGTTCCATTTACTTGATGGAATCATCTCAGTTTTCCTTGGTGATAAGGTTTTCTCCCACCTTAAACTAACTTCTATTATATTTATTTGTGTACATGATATCTGCACTCAGTAGTGGTACATCATCTTCTAGGGGGCAGGGATTTCTTTATGATTGTCTTGTATCCCCAGTTACTAATTTAATATCTTGTATATAGCAGGTATATGATAAATAAATTTGCTTAATAAATGCACAAATGATTGAATGTAGTTGAGTAATTTAGACTGACCCATATAAAATGTCCTATCCGCAAGAAGGTGCCAGACCCAATTTTTTCCAGTTCATACATTCCTCAAGTCAAATACATTGTGAAGGGGGACAAAAGTAAATCCTTATTTCTCTGAACCCACTCATATGTTTTATTTGGTGCCATCCTGACTCTCTTAGGAAAATATTAAAACAACATTATAAGAATACATTGTTTTGTAGTTACATTTAATGAAGGACTGGTATGATTTCAAAATGCATATTTAAGACATCACGTTCTTGCAACACCAAAAAAATATCCCCCCCCCCATCTCTCATAATTCTCCTACCCTGGCCACTTACTGAGCACTGCTATTTTGTCTAATAAGAATCCACTATTATATACTATGCAAGGTTTCCAAGTCAATAAAGAGATCTGGAATTGTTAGTACAAGTAATGTAGGAGGGAAAATTGACAATCAGTTATTTCACATTGAAGTTGTATTTTATTCTTTAATAGCTGTAACAAAAAAAATTAAATCCCCATTTATCACTCTAAAAAATTCATCTGAACGTTAGTATTCTCTCTCAGCTTAAATGTATTCAGGAATAGAGCAGAAGTACTTGCTATGGAAACCAAGGAAAAGAGAAAAAAAGTTAATAGAGCTAATAACTTTTTATTTTTATGCACAGGTAGAAATATTAGTTTAAATATATTTACCAAAACTAAATATAATGATGATTTCCAAACGAGAATTCATTTTCATTCTTTTTGGCTATCAGCATGAAACAATTATTGCTTGTACACATAGGAAGAATTTAGCCAAAAATAATACTGGAAGTAATAACTTAGTTTGAAATTTAAGCCTTTACTCTCCCCACCTGTGCATGCTGGGGACGGGCATATTATAGCCCCTATCTCCACTAGGTTATGTCTCCATATCTCTCTGTTTTACCTTTTTTTTTTTTAAGGGATTTAGACTTCTCATCTTTTGAGGGAAGAGAATAGTCTCTTGAAGTATTTTCTTTCCTCTGGTGGAACCTGGTATGAGATCCCTGACACATTTCTTTACCTCTAGGAAAATGCATCAAAATTCCCTGAGTATATATGCATGTATCTATATGTATACATATGAACATATGATATGTATAAATATCATATAGACATGTATCTATTGTTACATGCCTTTGTGATTTTATCTCTTAAAGGTCAAATTTGCACCCTGAATTCCCTCCTTATTCCATCTTTTGTTTTTATTTTTTGGTCATTTCTTTATTGAAAGTGACCAGCACCTTTCAATGCTCTTTGAAAACCAACATCTTTATCTCTGAATACTGAAGGAAACAAAACAAATCATCACCACCAAAACCTCCTCCTTTGGGGTGAATATGGCATGAAGAGGAAGAACACGAGGGGCCTGACTAAATACCACAAATGCATCTACTACCATCACAACAAGTCTGAGTCACCAGAAGAGATCATGTGTGCAAGGCTGGGGAGGGAGAATTCATCCTTTGCTGGCTTGCTGCTGAGCCTCATTCCCTCATTCTCTCTTGGCATGGCAAAGGGGAGGCGACACACGAAATTTCTGCCATCCCCTCCAACCTCCACCCCTCCCACCCCGGAATCTTGTCCCCAGCATCCTGGCAGGGGGAGGGCAGTGCGGCTGTGCTGGGGTCCCTAAGGAAGAAATCCATTCCTAAAAGGCCCCCTTGGCTCTTACCCCCTCCCCGCAATGGCAGCGGCCAGACTCAGCACCAGACACCAGACAAAGGTTCCCAACTTTTCCAAGAATATGACCAAATGGAGACCAGTGGGTTCATTCAGCTTCTACCCAGCATGTCCCAGACCCAGGCAGTCCTAACTGCCCTGCTCCACCCCTCCCCAGGGACGGGGATCCACCCAGCCTTTTAGGAGCCTCACTTAGAACAGGAATAAAACTACAGTGATGTGGATTACCATACAACAATGGCTGTCCACCAACTGATGTGTCCAAAGGCAGCCCCGGAGCCTGGCCCAGCAGCTCCTGCAACGGGGTCCTAGATGCAAAACCCAAGGGCTTTGGGGTAAATTCTTAGAAAGTCGGGGAAAGACCCAAGGCTGGCCTTCCTCCAGGTGCCCATCGGTGAGCCGACCTTGGGTGGTTTTGAAGAGGTTTCCCAAAGAGCATTAGGGTTGCCTGAGACCCCAAAATACCAACATGCCGGGTCCTGC
>JAQQSU010004043.1:0-14190 GCA_028627135.1 Pseudochirops cupreus | reverse complement strand
TTTTATGGGTATTTTGGGGTGGCTCTGTGAGAGCTGCGATGTGTTGCTGCTTCTACGCCGCCATCTTGGCTCCGCCCCGAACATATACTTTCCCCAACATGACTGTCTCTGCCTAGACTGAGTGAGTTTCTTGCAATGTATGGCTGAACCTCTGTATTGTTGCATAGGTTGTGTGTATATGGTTGTTGTTGGTTTTTTTTGGTTGACTTGCTATGCCATATAATAATAAAGTTCATGTTTATGCTAGCTTCTCAAGTACCAATTTTCTGTAAATCCCCAAATCCAGGTCTTTACATTAATCCAAGCTTTCAAGCCAAATAAAGCAACCTTTCTGTAGCCTGTGATGCTGTCGATCATCCTCTTCCTTCATAATCAGTTCTCCCTAGGTTTTTGCAATGCTTTTCCTTCCTGGTTGTCTTCCTACCTGTCCAACTCCTCCTTCTCTGCTGCTTTGCTAGCATGATGGGGTGCTCATGCTTGGACCTCAGCCCTAGGAACATACCTCTTTCCAGCCCAAAGACTCTATCTCTGGCAATAACTCATTAGTGGGCCCAGTGAGGCAAACCCTCTCTCGCTGCTACACAGGGCTATCTTATACCAGCAGAACTATCATATGCTGATTCCCACAGTTACCATATACAATTCAGAGGTCAAGCCATAGGCATCAACTCCCAAGGCTATCTTGTTAGAAATACAGATGTACAAATGTACAGACCCCTTAGGGCCCCTTCCCCTGCCCATGCCAGCAGTGAATGACAGCTGTGCCCAATGTACAGAAATTGTATGTCACCACCTAATTAGCACAATTAGCACACTACTGACTGAATCTTTCCTATATAAGCTTTAGCATCACCCCTGTTAGGTTTTGAGTTCCCTAATGAGCTCTGCCTGCCATATTAGCATTTTCATAAACTTTTTGCTACCTGACTGGAAGATTGCTTGAATCTGTGAATTCTTTATAAACAACTCTGCCCTGAACCTTGGTATTTTGGGGTCCCCGTGCCCTTAAACTGCATCATTTAATGGTGCCCAATGCAGGGCATGTCTGAAGTCTCAAGCCCTCTCTTAGTCCCCTCTTCCTGTAGTTGGATTATCCTACAAGCACCTAGGAAAGTTTGTCAGGACTCTGGGTTGAGCCTGCCACAGGTTCTGAGTTGGACCTGTAACAGGCCCTTGGCAGAATTCCCTCTTGACAAGGGATGCCTTGTTTTGGGACACATGTGGTCATTTCCCTCTCTGGGACACCAGTAGAGGTGTGACTTTAGGTGCTTATTGGTTTCCATTTCTCTCTAAGGTATACTGGCAAAAAGATGGGCTAATTTTCTCTTAGGTATGCTGGAAAAAGCTTGATTTCCAAGACCTTAAAAAGGAATGTCTTGCCTGCCCTCAGTATCATCTAGAGGACCAAGAAAAAAACATACGATATGTACAGGGCATTTCTGAGAAGCCTCTCTGAGCTTTTGGATTCTCCCCATTGTTATCTGTATCCCAATATTCTGTGTTTGAGTCTCTGTATGGTAGAGTGAATGTCTGTGTGCAACCCAGGCTCTCAGTGGAGAGGGACAGATGAGAAGGTCATTTCACTAATGAGAGAGAGGCAGACTTGGGAGCTGTGTCAGTGAAAAAGTTTCAAGTTTGCACTTTGGAACAGAACAGGCACTCAACCCTTTCCTGGCTCACTTAAAAGGAAAAGTTTTTCTTTTTTTCTTTCTTTTTAAAAAAAAATAATTAATTTATTTGCTTTTCGTTTGCAACATTCAGTTCCATGATCCCATGAGTTTCAAATTTTCTCCCCCTCCCTGTCCTCCTCCCCACTGTGGTGGCGTGCAATCAAGTATAGGATCTCCAAATACCTTCACATTAAACATTAGTCAGGTTGTAAAGAAGGATTATAACCAATGGAATGAACAATGGGAAAGAGGAATCAAAACAAAACAAGAAAAAGCAAAAGCAAGCAAGCAAGTCGTTTGCTTCTATCTGCATTCAGACTCTGTAGCTCTTTTCTCTGGGTGTGGATATCTCTTTCCAACATGCATCTTTTGGAGTTGTCCTATAACCTTATACTGCTGAGAGGAGCCCAGTCTATCGAAGTTAGTCATCACACATACATTGTGTCTGTAATTGTGAACAAATTTCTCCTGGTTCTGCTCTTCTCATTCAACATCAGTTTATATAAGTCTCTCCAGGTTCTTATGAAGTATGTCTGCTCCTCATTTCTTGTAGCACAATAGCATTCCATTACATTCATATACCACAACTTTCTCAGCCATTCCCCAATGGATGGGCATCCCCTTGATCTCCAATTCTTTGCCATCACAAAAAGACCTGCTATAAATATTTTTGTACATACGGGTCCTCCTCCCACTTCTATGCTCCTGTTGGGATACAACTCTAGAAGTGGTATTGCTGGATCAAAGGCTATGCACTTATTTATAGCCCTTTGGGCATGGTTCCAGATTGCTCTCCAGAATGGTTGGATCAGTTCACAACTCCACCAACAATGCATTAGGTTCCAATTTTTCCACATCCTCTCCAGCATTGATCATTTTCCTGTTTTGTTGTCTTAGCCAATCTGACTGGTGAGATGTGGTACCTCAAAGTTGTTTTGATTTGCATTTCTCTAATCAATAGTGATTTAGAGCATTTTTTCATATTCTTATAGATATCCTGAATTTCATGTTCTGAAAACTGCCTGTTCATATCCTTTGACCATTTATCAGTTGGGGAATGACTTGTATTCTTATAGATTTGACTCAATTCTCTGTATATTTTAGAAATGAGGCCTTTATCAGAGACCCTGGTTATAAAAATTCTTTTCCAGTTTTCCACTTCCCTCTTAATCTTGGTTGCATTGGCTTTATCTGTATATAAACTTTTCAATTTAATGTAATCAAAATGATCCATTTTGCATTTTATAATGTTCTCTAACTCTTATTTGGTCATAAAATCTTCCCTTCTCCATAAATCTGACAGGTAAACTATTCCTTCCTCTCCCAGATTGCTTACAGTATCAGCCTTTATACCTAGATCATGCACACATTTTGACTTGATTTTGGTATATGGTGTTAGATATTGGTCTATGCCCAGTTTCTGCTATACTATATTCCAGTTTTCCCAGCAGTTTTTGTCAAATAGTGAGTTCTTATCCCCAAAACTGAGGTCTTTGGGTTTATCAAACAGTAGATTACTATAATCATTGAGTACTGAGTCTTTTGTACCCAATCTATTTCATTGAACCACTACTCTATTCCACAGCCAGTATCAAGTAGTTTTGATGACTGCTGCTTTATAATGCAGATTAAAATCTGGTTTGGCTAGGCCACCTTCCCTGGCATTTCTTTTCATTAATTCCCTTGATATTCTGGACCTTTTGTTCTTCCAAATGAATTTTGCTACTACTTTTTCTAGCTCTATAAAGTAATTTTTAGTAGATTGATTGGCATGGCACTAAATATGTAATTTAATTTAGGTAAAATTGTCATTTTTATTATATTAGCTCAACCCATCCACAAGCAACTAATGTTTTTCCAATTAGTTAGATCTGACTTTATTTGTGTGAAGAGTGTTTTGTAATTGTGTTCATATAGGTCCTGGGTTTGTTTTGGTAGGTAGATTCCCAAATAATTTATGATGTCTACAGTAACTTTAAATGGAATTTCTCTTTCTATCTCTCGCTGTTGGATTGTGTTAGAAATATATAGGAATGTCGAGGATTCATATGAGTTTATTTTATATCCTGCAACTTGGCCAAATTTATTTATTATCTCAAGTAGCTTTTTACTTGATTCTCTAGGAAGGAAAAGTTTTTCTGTACAGGGACACAACCAAAAGGTAATTAAATACATTCTGGTCTCATTTTAAGTGAAATATGTCTCTCCTGACTTGATGTCTAAGATAAGTCAGAATTTATTTGTCTGTAAGGTAATTTGGAAATGCATTCAGTAAGATTGAAGTTACCTAATCTGTAATTGGTTTGTTTCAAGTTTAAAATACATAATATTGTTTCATCTTGTTAAACTTTTGCAATTAGTTCCAGAAATTATATGTTTTACATCAGTCCAGAGGAAAATATTATGAGGTGGAGAGGCAGCCCCTTTGCTGGGGTCCATGTCAACTCCCTTATTTTGCAAACTTGCTTGGTCCCTGGAAACTTTTATCTGTGTGGGCAAGAGCATCAGCCCTAGGAAAAGAAGCTTGTTTGGGTTATAGAGTTCCAAAACAATGAACTTGGTTTGCTGAGAATTGGCAAATTTATGTGCAATAGATAAAAATAATTTCTAATGATTGACTTTTGCACCGGGACAAATTTAAATTTGAGAAGGGAAGAAAAAGAAGTGAAAGGTGTTAAGTGAAATCTCTTATGTATGTTGAGTCCTGGTAAATTTTTATTGCTTATTGTAACTCCATGAGAATAAAAATAATTGTATCTGGTTTTGAGCAATGATTAGTGAAACTTGCTGTTTGATGTAAAAGGCTTTTGGGACTCTGTAGTTTTCTGATGGATCATAATAATCCATAAATAATCAATACTCAATGATCCACTATCTGAGAGAAATGCCACAAGTTACTCAGAGGGAAGGTGATCCTGTTACAGGTGATCCACATCTGGGAAAAAAACCAAACCAAACCATGAAAATCATCTTAGCCTCAGCCTAAGGTGGGATCTTCCTGGCTCCATTTCCCCATTGTATTCCTTTGAAAAGGAATATTTCTCACTTGGTTATTCCTGAGTCTAGGTATGAGGTGGAACTGATACTACATGGTTGGTTGGAAAACTTGTATCTGAATTGAAACAAAGTTAATAACCCACAAATGGGCCCAGTGAGGCAAACTATCTCTCCCTGTTACAAGAATAAACTGACCTCTGTAGAATTTCTCATGTACGAACAGGACTATCTTGTACCACCAGAACTATCATGTACTGGTTTCCACAGTTATAATATTACAATCCAGAGGTCAAGCCATAGACATCAACTCTCAAGGCTTTCTTGCTATAGATGTAGATGTACAGATGTACAGACCCATTAGGAACCCCCTCTCCCAGGCCATGCCAGTAGTGAATGACAGCTGTGCCCAAAATACAGAAACTGTATGTGCATCACCTAATTAGCATACTTGGCATGCCACTCACTGAATCTTTCCTATATAAGCTTTAGCATCACTGCTATTGGGTTCTGAGTTCCCTAAGGAGCTCTGCTTTCCATATTAGCATTATAATAAACTTTTTGCCACTTGACTGGAATACTGCTTGAATCCATGAATTCTTTCTAGACAACTCTGCCCTGAACCTCAGTGTTTTGGGGTCTCTGAACCCCTAAAATCACATCAGATCTTTATTCATGTCATACCTGCTAATAACAGGTATCCCCCAAGACTCAGAATTGAGCCCTCTTCTCCCCTCTATATTGTGGTTCAGTCATTTTTCAGTCGGGTCCAACTCTTTGTGACCCAATTTGTGGTTTTCTTAGCAAAGACGTTGGAGTCATTTGCCATTTCCTTTTCCAGTTGATTTTATAGATGAGGAACTTAGGCAAACAGGGTATATTTACATATATGTAAGGTACTAAAGTGACTTTCCCAGGGTCGCACAGCTAATAAGTGTTTAAGGTCAGATTGAGCTCAAGAAGATGAGTCTTTCTGACTCCAGGCACCGCCTAGCTGCCCAGTTATCATCTCTGTGCAAATGATTCTCAGACCTATTTCTTCAGCCCTCACCTCTGGCCTGAACTTCAAGCTCACATGTCCAACTGAATGTCTTGTGGATACTTATCACTCAACATGCCCCAGAGTGACTCATTTATTTTTCCCCTCGGGCCTTTTCCACTCCCTAAATTCTGTTACTGCGGAAGGCACCACTGTCTTCTCAGTCATTCGGGATCAAAACCTAGAATGACTCCTTGATTATTCTCTCTCTCTTACTTCCCACATCCTATTTGTTGCTAAGATCTGTCCGTTCTACCTTTGAAACATCTCTCATGTACATCCCCTTCTCTTCTCTGATATTGTCAACACCCTCAACACCTTGTGCCTGGACTTTTGCAATAGCCTCTCCCTGTCTCAATCTCTCTTTACTCTAGTCCATCCTCCACTCAGCTATTAACAAGATCTTCCCAAAACTCAAGTCTGACCATGTTGCACACAATCCCACTCATTGATCCTATTCAGTCAAGTTTTGTGGTTTCCTATTGCCTGCAGGATCAAATATAGAATATTCTGGTTTTTAAAGCCATTGTTAACCTAGTCCTTTTCTCCCTTTATGGTCTTTTCACACCTTTCTCTATCTACTCCATGTATTCTACACTACAGTGACGCTAGCTTACTTATAGTTTCCTGAACAGAACATTCCATCTCTTGGCTCTGACCATTTTCACTTGATGGCCCCCATACCGGCAATGCTTTCCTTTCTCACTTCCACATCTGGGCTTCCCTGATTTCCTTAAATTCCAGTTAAAACCCTACCTTCTGCAAGAAGTCTTTCCTAGAGGCAGCTAGGTGGCACAGTGAATAGAGCACTGGCCCTAGAGTCAGGAGGACCTGAGTTCAAATCCAGACTCAGACACTTGACATACTTACTAGCTGTGTGGGTTAAGTGTTAAGTCACTTGGGCAAGTCACTTAACCCCAATTGCCTTGCCTTCTCCCCTCCAAAAAAAAGAATTTTTTCCCAGTCCTCAAATCTGGACTACCCCCACTTTATCCTATCTCTTGTTTGTACATAATGGTTTGCATGTTGTCTCCCCCAATAGACTATGAACTCCTTCTGAGGGGATGATTTTTTACCTTTCATTGTAACCCCTAAGATTTAGCATAGTTACTGGCACATACTAACCACCTGAGAAATGCTTGTGAATTGACCATCATTTAATAATGTCAAAGGCTCTTCAACTCCTATTTCTAATTGTTAAATTTTAATTTCTAATCTTTCCTTTGGAATTCAGTCTAATTTTTTAGAAAATCATAAGAAACAGAAGAAGAAAATCAAGTGAGCATAGATGCTCTTTTTTTTCCTTTAATGTACTTTTAAAATAACAGCAGCAAGAAAGGGAATTTTATTTCATTTTAAAAAATAAATGTTAATGATATCTTCTGTTGTAATATCATCTGCATTTTCCAATGTTTTCCTTTTCTTCTCCTCTTTTCTCTCTTTCCCCCCATCTCTAGAACCAATTTTTTTTTTTTTGCTTTTTGGAGGGGGGAAGGCAGGGCAATTGGGGTTAAGTGATGTGCCCAAGGTCCCATGTAAGTAAGTGTTAAGTGACTGAGGCCAGATTTGAACTCAGGTTTTCCTGGCTCCAGGGCCAGTGCTGTATTCACTGTGCCACTTAGCCGCCCCCATTCTTTTTAATAAAGAACAAAAAGAGGGAAAAAAACTAGTTTAGCAAAACAAACCAACATGGTGAAAAAAATCTGACCTCATATGCAGTATTCAATACCCACAATCCTCTACCTCTGGTAAAAAGGGGGATAGGTGGATGTACATCCTTATATCTCTTCCTTGGGACTAAGCTTGATCAGTATAATTTTACCTCCTTAGATTTTTGTTTTGTTATTCTTGAAAGTGCTTATTAATATACATATTTAAATAATACATTTGCCTTTCAAGAATACTGAGGAAATTGTTGATTTATATTCTAAGGCCTTATTTCAGCTCTATCCCCAGAGTGTAGATTTCCACCTTTGGGGAATACACTTGGTAGTACATTGTCAAATCAATTTAGTCACCTAGACTAAGGGTACCGTGGACCTGAAAGAGAAGAAAGATCTCCCCTGGGCACTTTGTTGCTTTGCAATGTTTGTTTAATTTGTATAATGTGCTTCCAATACCTAGGAAGGAAAAATTGAGTTCATCTTGATCAATGGAGCTAGCATCTCTGACTCTCGTCAAATATAAACCTTCATCCTACCTTGCAGCCTTGTAGCTTTCTGGCTTCTTTGCTAACTTAGTCCCAATTCTTGTCTCACCCCTTTTTCAGTTAACCTTGTAAACCTAGTCTTGTTGGCTGCCTCCAAAGGCGACATCTTTCCAACTTTGCTTAGGTCTGGTAGCTATAGCTCTCCTAGAAATGACAATGAAGAGATAGAGATAGAAAAAAATAGGTCGCTGAAGAAAGACAGGTAACATGTTCTGAGCAAAGAAAGAGTTGAAAGAGAAGTTTAAAAATACATATCAAAGAGGCTCAGGAATTTGTCCTTCAATCCATTATTCAATCAATCGACAAGAATTCATTAAGCATTTATTGTAGGGCAAGCATTGTTTGTGCTAAGAGCTAGGGATAGAAAGGACAAAACATTTGGTTGAGATCTTGTCAATGGAATCAGTCTTCTGATCTTTTCTAAGCCATGGCATAATGAAGTTATTGGTGTTAGAGGTGCCTGTCCAGGATTTCATGAACTTTCAAGCTTCATTCTACCTTAAAGATGGCTAGAATAACCAGATTGGTTTGTGAGCAGTTTCACAAATTCAAGAAGGAATTAAGAGAAAATGGGGCCATATTTTTATGGAGATTGGCAAGTCTAGACCCATCCTACTTCAATAGATCCATGACCTTACTGATCTAGGTGCTGCTTCCACCAGTGTCTTCTCAGGCCTTCTCATTCTATGTCATTCTTGTCCATGTTTTCCCACAAATCCTCCAACTTATCCAATAGAAGCTTTTGTCTATGTCTTGAAATAGGATCAGCTTAATCACTTGTGCGGTGGGCAAGGAATGTACACATTGGTTGACTGTGGATTTATAGTTCTGCTTGTTTACTTACCAGAAGAGTCTACACATCTATATACATACACCCTTTATGTTCTATTTAACAAAATGTTGGGGGTAGATTTGGTGACTTGAAGGACCTTAGCCAGATAATAATTAGTAGCATGAGCTTCTGGCAATAAAATAGGTGCAAGGAAGGAACATAGATCAAATCTTCCATTTACCCATTTCACACTGGAGTTAATTGCCTTTTTCCATGGCCAGCCTAAAGATTCACTCATCCTGTTCTCCTGGAATATATAAGAAGAGACATGACATTGTCTGTCTTACCAAGTAGTCTGCAGATGCTTAGACTTTCTATAGTCAGCAAAGGTGATAGGGCAATTCTCTCCTTCAAGAAATGTAGGTTTCACCATGAGTTGCTCCTCCCAGACTGTTGAGTTCCTTTCTGTGGTGGCAATTTGTGGGAGAAATTTACTTAGAGCAATAGCTTGGAGAAAAGCAGTATGGCCTATGAGAAGATGACTTTCAGATGGTATTGATTCCATTGGTCTTCAGGATGAACTATTTCTACAAATCCTGATGGACAATAAGAGAGGCTGAGGTAAGCAGCTCTGAAGATTACTGAACTAATGCACCTTCTACCTTTGGTGTCCATTGCAATCCTTGGGGTGTTTGCAAGCAGCAAGCTAGGAGGAAATAGCTGCAGAGATTAGATCATGATCCAGCAAAGGCTCAATGCATCTCTGATTGTTCATTGGGTCTACATTACTGACAGCAGCTATTTCAAACTTTTTCTTTCTTTAAGTCACCACCTCTACTCCCAGAAGATGACTTCAGATCTTGAGGGCCTGGGTTCTTGGATCTAGACTGAGGTCATCTATTTCCTCAACTCTCCTCTTCTACACCTCAAAAGCCTTCCATGGCAGGAGCAGAACCAAGATGGTGGAGTATAGGCAGCAACCTAGCCAAACTCTCCCAATATTCCCCTCCAAACAACTTTAAAATAACACCTGAAGTCAAATTTTGGAGAGGCAGAACCAAAAAAGCCATGAGAATGAGACATCTTTCCAGCCTAAGACAACTTAGGAGGCTAGTAGAAGCAGTCTGTGATAATGGGGTGGGAACCAGCCTGGAGCACACATGGAGGGGACAGTACCAGCAGTGGGCCTTGGATGCAACTCCAAGAGCAGCAGCAGCAGCTTCGGGAGCTCTCAGCCCAGAGATAGTAGTCAGACAACTGGTTAGAAAGAGATTACAGGGGAGATTACCCAGTTGGCACTGGTTGGAGCTGGCACTGATTGGGCACTCTATTTTCCATACACAGTTCTGGGTTGTAGTTCCAAGATGGAGAGGAGTACTGGGGGTTGATTACAAGGGAGCAGGGGACCTGATCACAGTTCCAAGGCCAAGAGGAGCACTAGCAGTTGCAGTGGCAGGGGGTAAGGAGTCCTCCCTGTGTGAAGATCAAAATTCAGAACAGGAGAGCAGTGACCATACCTCTCCTGGCTCACACCACTTTGGAAGCACTGCAAACTTGCAGACCCCCCAGAACTAGCTCTGAAAACCCAACACAAAAGCTTGGAATGTTGCCTCCCCATCCCTAGGTGAGCAGAGCCCAACTTTAATATAAAGTTCAAAGTGAAGAAATAGTCTGGGAAAATGAACAAATGAGAAAAAGACTTGACCAAAAAACCTACTACAGTGGCAAGAAAGACAAAGACATAAAATCAGAAGACAACAATGTGAAAAAAGTTACAAATTCTCAAAGAAAATTGCTAATTGGACCCAAGCCCAACAAGAATTCCTGGAAGAGTTAAAGAAAGAGATGAATGGTAGAGGAAAAATCGGGAAAATACATGAGAGTGGTACAAGAAAATTATGAAAAGAGATTAATGGCTTGGAAAAAGAGCCACAGAAATAATGAAGAAAATAACATCTTAAAAATAGAATTGCCCTAATGATAAAAGAGGTACAAAATTCATTTAAAAAAAGAACTCCTTAAAAAGCAGAATTGGTCAAATGGAAAAAAAACAGTACTAAAGCTCACTGAAGAAAATAATTCTTTAAAAATTAGATTTGAGAAAGTGGAAGCTAATGACTTTTTTTGAGATATTAAAAAACAATAAAGAGTGAAAATATAGAAAAGAATGTGAAATATATCATTAGAAAAAAACTGACCTGGAAAATAGATCAAGGGGAGATAATAAGAATTATTGAACTACCTGAAAGTCATAATAATTAAAAAAAGAGCTTAGACATCATCTGTCAAGAGATTATCAAGGAAAACTGTTTTAATATCTTAGATCCAGAGGGTAAACTAGAAATTGGAAAAATTCATTGATCACTTTCTGAAATGATTCCAAAATAAAAACTCCCAAGAATATTATAGCCAAATTCCAGAGCTCACAGGTCAAGGAGAAAATATTGCAAGCAGTCAGAAGGAAACAATTCAAGTATCATTGAGCCATAGTCGGGATCACACAAGATTTAGCAGCTTCTACATAAAATGACTGAAGGGCTTAGAATATAATAATCCAGAAAGCAAAGGAGCTAGGATTACAACCAAGAATAATCTACTCAGCAAAACTGAATAAAATCTTTTTGGGGAAAATGGTTATTTAATGAACTAAAGGACTTTTAGGCATTCCTGAAGAAAAGACCAGAGCTGAATAGAAAATGTGACATTCAAACACCAGATTCAAGAGAAGCATAAAAAGGTAAACGTGAAAGACTAATCATTCCTATATGGGAAGATGATATTTGTAATTAAGAACTTTATCATTATTAAGGCAGTTAGAAGGAGACTGCATCAGGAAAGGGTATGGATATGAGTTGACTTTGTTGGGACTATTTAAAAAAAAGTGAAGAGGTGTGAAAGAGGAATGCACTGGGAGGAGGGGGAAGGAAGAGATAGAATGGGGAGACATGCAAGGAAGAACTTTTATAGTGGAGAGGAAAATGGGTGAGGGGATAGTAGGCAATGCTTGAATCTCACTGTTATTAGAATTGGTTCAGAGAGGAAAGAATACACACAAAGACACACACACACACACACAGAGTTGGGAATAGAAATCTATCTTAACCAATAGGAAAATATAAAGCGAAGAGGAACAGAGATATGAGGGGGAGTGGTCAAAGAAGGGTATATTAAGAAACATAGTGATCAGAAGCAAAATGGACTTTTGCAGAAGGACAGAATAAAAGAGAGGAAGGAAGGTAAACAGGAGAAAATATCATGGAGGGAAATACACAATAATCATAACTGTGAATGTGAATGGAATGAGCTTACCCATAAAATGGAAGCAAATAGTAGAATGGATTAGAAACCAGAATCTAACAATATGTTGTTTACAAGAGACACTTGAAACAGAAAGACACACAGAGTTAAAATAAAGGGCTGCTTTAGATTTTATTGCTGAAGCAGAATCTTTTTTACTTCAGCTGAAGTAAAAAAAAAAGACAGGGGGTAGCAATCATGATCTCAGACAAAGCAAAAGCAAAAATAGACCTAATTAAAGGAGATAATCAGGGAAACTTCATTTTACTAAAAAATTCCATAGATAATGAAGAAATATAAAATATTTTAAAGGAAAGATTTCTCTGATTAAAGGTCTCATTTCTCAAATATATAAGGAACTGAGTCACATTTATAAAAATAAAATCCATTCCCCAAATGACAAATGGTCAAAAGATATGAACAGGCAGTTTTTAGAAGAAGAAATCAAAGCTATTTATAGTCATATGAAAAAAATACTCTAAATCACTATTGATTAGAGAAATGCAAATTGAAACAACCATGAGGTACCACCTCACACCTATCAGAAATGACAAATTCAGGAGGAGATGAGGGAAAATAGGTACACTTATCACTGTTGGTGGAGTTGTGAACTGGTCCAATCATTCTGGAGAAAAATTTGGAACTATACACAAAGGGCTATAAAAGATTCATTCAGTTCAATGATGATGATAATAATACCTACCTCCCAGGGTTTCTGGGTGGATCAAATGAGATCGTACTAGTAAAGCCCTTAGCACAGTGCCTGGAATGTAATGGGTGCTATCTAAATAAATCTTTTCCCCTTATTTTATCCCCTTCCTCATGTTCCTTACTGTTTTCCTTGATTTCTCACCTCAGCAGTTTCAGTGTTTAGGGTGGGAGGGCCTATGCTTGGATAAAGCTCTCCTTTGGAATCCTGCCTGCTCCTGAATATAGTGGTCAAGATTAAGCCCCTCTTTTGTAGGAATTATTTGGTCTTATCTCCTGCTGGAATTCTGGCCTGGGATGCCTGGATGCTAATTTGGGCTAAGGTTGCACTGATTCCTCTTAAGCATCTTTTCTACTATGGCCAGGGATCTAGCAGGGCTTGCTGCTGAGCCTTTTTCTCCTATTTCTGCAGGAAATCCCAGGGCTCTCCTTCACTAAGATCACCCTTTGCCGTGGTATTCACTGGATTCCCAAAGGCCCTTCTTCCTCTTTCTCCTTCTGCAGAATTCTATTTATTTTGCAGGGTGCTGGGCCACCCCTGAACTGGATTCTGCTTAGGGCCCTCTTACCTCTCTACCCTTGCTGCTGGGCTCTGGGACTACTACTCCCACACTGGGCTTCACTGGACCCCCTCTCCTGTTGTTAACAGGGCTTTTTTATGTTGTTCCCTTCTGTCCACCCCTATATTGTCTACTTCAAGGTTTCTGCAGAATCCTATGTATCCCTAGAGAAATCTGCAAGTGATTCTCCTTATTCTTTTGTTAACTGGTTAAGCTTCACTTGGGTGTTTGCAGGAGATCTAGGCTCCTCTAGGTCCTAACATCAGAATCTTCCCCCCAATCCTTCCCCTCAGCCCTTTCTTCCTAGAAGATCATTGTTCTCCACTACTGTCTGCTGGTCATAGCTTCAAGTACCACTCTTTCCTAGTTGCTCCCTTGGCCAGTGCTGAGGTCATGACTTTTCCTTAGCTTAGACTATACCATTAAGCTGCCCCTCACTTAGAAGGAAACACAACCATCCTCCTTTTACCAAGCCTCATTGCACCACTTAAATCTGCTTCCTCATGGATCATTACATTACCTAGGGTCCAGATTCATAAGACTTAATCTTTATTATGGGAATATTATAAGAATTATTAATAAGTCAGAACTATAAGCATCCCTCTTATTTGGCTCAGCCCCCATCTAATTAATATGTGCATCAATGCACATATATCATTAACATCCACAACACAAATTAAATGAGTAAATAAATGAGTAAACAGCATTATTGTCTGACTTCATGCATAACCATTTCTCCATTTCCCCTCAGGATGTTGTAACTAGTCTGGTCAGAGGTAAAATATTCCTAACTCTCTGTAAACTGATGAACTGTCTGCCCCTATACCTGAGCTAATTGATCGTATTAAACTTATCATAATCGTCATAAAAACTATAGTCCTGCCTTCCTAAAACTGAATTTGTAGGGGCCCATGCCAGCCATCTTCCTTTTTTTTTTTTTT